>JAJGOT010000086.1:1270000-1525000 GCA_022457155.1 Cladopsammia gracilis | reverse complement strand
AATTATAGCTGTGAATTTTCAAATTCTGTTACAAAATGGATGAAAGAAAACAAACTGAAAGAATAGGATGTCATGTTTTGCTTCTGACTTGCTATTTGTTGCAGTTCATTCAAGATTTCAGATTTTTCAATCTCTCCATCTCTGAAACTGACCATAAGTAATGATGCATTTCTTTTTCTGCAATGTCAAGTTCATCAAGATCCTCCCTCTCCCCATCCAGTTGCTCTGAACTCTTAAGATCGCACATTCTTGACTCAAAATAGCCATCCATTAACTCTTCCTCTGAGTAACCACTTTGAAGAAGATGCTCTATCAATATGTCATTATTATCCAATTCATCTTCATTGTATGAGATCACACCACCATCATAATCGCTAGATGTACCCTTTGAACTTACATGGCTTGGATCATTTTTGGAAGTAGGTGAAGACATTTCATGGGGTGATACAGATTCTACTGAGACTATTTCACCACTTTCCTGGTCATTACCATGGCAACCACTAAACTGAGGTTCTCTCTGAGAAACTGGGAGTGTAGAACTGTTTGTTTCACAATTTGCCATAGATCCTGGATCGCCATGTTCCTTGCTCAAGATACGAGATTTGGCCAACTGTATCTTCTCTTTTCGATTTCTTTCTTCAATTTCTTTCTTTTTCATCGTCAAGGACTTGACAACAGACAAATCAAGCTTCTCACATTTCTTGTGAAATTTCACAATGTCATCAATGTGCTTAGCAATTGCACTTTTTTTCACAGACTTTGGAATCCAAGGCACTTCCTTTGCCAGATCAAACAAACTGGTCCTCAAACAACCCATTTGTCTTCTTAGCTGAAGTTTTGTCAGCGAATTCTTTCCTAAGACTTCTGCAATCTTGTCCTTGGTTGGAGACAACTGTTTAGACTCGAGAACTAACAGCACTAAACTCACGGCTTTTGAGATATGATTTCTAGACATTGAGAGACCAAAGTACTTTAAAATTTGCCATAGATCGAGGCAGAGCTTCTCGCAGGAGCTATCAAACACAGAAAGCTCCGAGAGGACACACACAACAAGAGACTCAGCACTCAGAGGATCCAGATTGATATCAAGAGCTTTCGAAATAAGTTTCACACATTTTCCAAGGCGAAACATGTTGCACTCGGCAACTTCAGCCATACGTCTATAAGTTAACTGAAAATTAGTCTGCCTGCAGATAATAAACACACATCCACCGACAACAATGTTCCTTTGCGACGTCAAGTATCTGATTTCCTGCGGCAAAAGTCTACTGAACAATAAATCCTTCACTTTGTCGAGAATTTCATTCGATAGATTTAGTCGCTTCACCTGGGAATACAAGCAGTCTTGGAGAGCTTTTTTTGACGCTGATGTTTTTTTATATGAAGGCAAGCGCATCCTCGTGTTGACTGATTGATGATAACGATCACTACCTCTTGTCGTTCCATCTGTGCTCACGAATGTCCAACCATCTCCCTCGTTTACTGAGCTGAAAACTCTGCTTTCTGCTATGGCTCCGCACTCATGACAGACAAGTTCTCCCCCCGATTCGGCTTCAACAGCAACTTTATGGCAAACTGAACATTCAGAAGGCATCTTATCTCTAATTTCAGCAAGATCTAGATGCTGTAAAAGCATACACGCTGAAGTTCAAGCTGAGCTCGAGGTACATGTAGTGCAAAAACGTTCACAAAACGACAGCTTCGTTGTAATGTTCCAGGGGGAACTAGTGCCAGTCTCTTTTCATTTTTTCTTCTTTCCCAGAATTCACTTGTTCAGTAACAAGAGGCATAGAGTAAAATCTAGACTGGACCATTGGACCGTTGGACCATTTTTTGGACTATGTTTTGGATTTTTTTGGACCATTTTTTTTTTATTGTTTTGGACCATTTTTTTTTAATTTTTTGTAATCATTTTTTTTTTGTCGCTTGGGAAGGGGTGGGAACGTATTTTTTTTTTTTAGCGAAAATCCATGGGGTCATCCATCGACACTGCCGTCGCCATACCAACAAACGTATGTAAAATTTCAGTCCCAAATTTGCGGAACTTTATTTGTCCTTTTACTAATTTCAAGGGTGTTTTTCTTTTCAGCAGTGTCGCTGAATTTTCGCTAACACGCCAATATCAATATTTCAAAAAGGCCGGGTCTATTTGAATGAATTAACTAACACACGGAGCTCACTAAGAATTTGAATTCTTTATTTACAAAGAGGATTCAAAACAATTTTTAGGTCAATGGCTTGCTTCAATTTAAAGTACAAGTCGAGTGAATGCCAGCTACGCTACTGTCATCTTGTGCCACATACTTTTGCATAGGTATTTCCGTTCTCAAGAATGGAATACGAAAAGCTTTCATCTTACATTTATCAATCATTTCGACAGCACTTTTATCAATGTTGTAGCATTTGCACGCTAAAACATGAAACTGATAGTGGCTGCTGCATTTCCGTACCCTGTCAACCCAAATTCCGAAATAAAATCGTATTGAAATAATTGCGTATTGTATACGTCAGTGCTTTACTGGATAACATTCGACTTCCACACAAGCCCGCGGGTGGTGGGCGGTACACTCTTATCAGAACTATACGGGGACGTGCCGCTGGACAGGGGATGGTTTTTTGCCTTTTTGTCCTTAACGTGAGTCTGTCCTAAACAGGGACTGAATCTGTTCTAAACAGGGTATGGTGCCATTTATGGTCCCTTTATCCTTGTCTGGGTCCTAAAATAGCGGGTGTTGTCCTATACAGGGTAGGGGGGGGGGGGGGATATAAATATTGTTCAAATGCCGGGCTTTGAACTATGTCATGAATCCGTGTCAATGGTTAACGAGTATTTCTCTTCTTATTTAGAAACACAACACATTTTTATCAGTAGAGTCCTTTTATCAGTGTCACACGCTATGCTAGAAGTGGCTCAGTTTACTCAAATGACCTCCCTGTCACACGTTACAAACAATGCCTAACTGGAACTGAAAGTTGGGACTGAAGAAAAAAAACTAAAAAAAAAATAGTACGTACCACACTTTCTCAAGAACAAACTGTCGAAAAAAGAGTGGTTAAAAAAATTAACTAAAAATTTAGTCCAAAAAATAAAATAAAATGGGACGATAAATAAAAGCTAAAAAAAAAAACATACGTACCCACACAACTGCCGAAAAAAACGGTGGTTAAAAAATTAGTCCAAAAATTGATCCAATAAAATGGTAGTTTCATGGTGTTGCGGATGGTGTGATCACCAAATGACGTAAAACAAAAGATTCAAAAGACGCTGAACAATACCCACACCACAACACAAAAGCTAACCAACAATGGCTTCCGCAACACCAAGAAACACCCAATAAAATAGTCCAAAAAATGGTCCAAGGGTGCAAATGGTCCAGTCCAAATTTACCCTATGCCGTCACAGGCACCCCATGATCGAACAGGATACTTATCTAAAACATATATACCATATCGGAAACTATTGACAGTTTTAAAGGTAAACTTAAAACCTTACTTTTTAAACGAACTTTCTAAACTTAACTTTGTAGATTTTTTAATGGGATTAGTTTCTAGAGAAACTTTGGTGCTGCGTCGGTGTGGGGTGAAGCACAAGAATTTGTTTTCATCGACTGAGTCGATAAGGTAAATTAGCCACCGTAAAAAGATTCGTGAAAGCTGACGTTTCGAGCGCCCTTCATCGGAGCGAATCAAGGGATTGTGGGTAGTGTGTGGTTTTATATAGTAAGCGGTGGAGCTACGCTATTGGTGGAAAGTTGGTGACGTGAAAAACAAATGTAAATTAGCTGAATGAAAAGCGTTCGTTGATAACGTGGGGTTTGTGAGTGCCAATTTGAAAGGTGATTTTTTTGTTCTAAGTTTTTACGGCTTTCTGTGTTACCCTGGTGCAGGGAAAAGCCGCAGATTGTCATGTGTTGTTTAGACTAGGTTAGTAAGATTGAAATGACGCGCGACTGGTTTGGATGCATCATTTTCTTCAACGTGTCGGAGATGTTAACAAAAACGGTCGCCCAGTCTCCTCCCTGTTTTGCCAATGTATATCTTTTTTGCAAAAAGTACATGTTACATGTGCAGTAGAACACGCAATATTTTGTGATGAGATTTTTGGCCGCCATGTTGGTGCCCCTAATTGGGGAACCAAGATGGCTGCTCCATACATTTCTTACTAAAAATGTCCAATACTCGTTCGCCTATTACTCTTGAACGAAATGCTCTTGTGCTTCAAAATTTGGATCAGGTGTATAGTTTTAAATTCTCTACAATTACACGATGAACATTTTGGAATTGAAATCTGTTGTTTTATGCTTCTGAATTTTAATACTGATGAAGTCAGTGCAAACCCCCGATTACTTTTGTGTGCCATAACTAATTGTTTGCCTTTCTCGTTCTCCAAGTTAATGTTCTTAAATACTTGATGTTTGTCAGTTACAAAGAGCTGCTTTGAAGGAAGTTGAATTAAAGAAAAGAGCGTAAATAACTAAACATTGGGTACGACACATGGTAGCCGCCCTACATTTATATTTTACGGCAACCTTTTAATTTACTTGGATGATAAATTTTCGCAAACCTTTGACGGTGTGTGATAATAAAGCATTAACCCTTTAACTCCCAAGAGTGCCAAACATCAAAATTCAAGAAAAACTTCCAAATTTCATTTTGCAAAATATTGAAAAACAAATGGTACCATTCAAAAGTACTGCCGACGAGGTTTCATTTGAATGGTCACACCATAGGATTTCGTTCACAGACTCAAAAGTTAGAACTACACTACGTGTCTGCAAAGTCTGGGAGTGAAAGGGTAAAACGCGCGCGAACATTAAAGGCATCAGGGTAAGACACCCCCAAGCTATAAGCAAGCACATCATACACGCAAAGAACGAGTTTCGTCTCGAACTACCGACTGCCAGACTGTGTTCTCTTTTAAAGATATTCTCTAACACTCTCTCTTAGTCTGGTACTTATAAAAAAAATCCTTATTCATGCCACGCTTTCGTCCTCTTCTCTACATTTTCGGTTACCTGTCAATTGATTTCGCGGGATTTATAATTTTCGCGATTAAAATGGGTCACGAAACTTGGGTTTCCCGAAATATAAAATGGAAATTTTTGAGTAACTTCGTCCACAATTACTTAGCTCAGTTAATTCAGGGGTCTTTCCATTTCTTTGGTATTAAATAGGCTTTGCTCGCACGTGTTCAGCTAGGGCTTATGAAAGACGAACCGAGTAAAGGCCAAAAAATCCAAGTTAACCGAAGGAAAATGATATCTATTTTTTGTTGGAAACCAATTTAGGCGGCTTACTTAACTAATTTCCCCTCATCACCGAATAATCAAACAATTATTAAATTAAAATTTTTGTGATACCCGGTATAATCGATTGCAAGGTCTGTTGGTTGTTCCAATTTGCGCACAATCAAATAAAAAGGGCTTATCTATGAATTCCTGATCCAATTTGTTAATAAAGTTAAAAATAATTGAGTATACAGTTACCCAACTTTTCAGCAGAAAATCTTTCTTTAGAAACCGATTTCAGCGGCACTTTCTTTAAGAGATTAGTAAAAGGAAATGTCACCGGCAATTTTTGGTATCACTTTGAAAACACAACAAAATAATTTAGCATCGTGTAAAAATAACCATAAACTACGTTAAATAATTAAATAAATAAATTAATAAATTAATAAATAAATAAAAACAAACATACAATGCTGAGTCGAGGCTATAATTAAACATCTTTGGCTTTCTATGACTTACAATGGCTACAGAGGTCCGTTCTCTAAATATCAAAAGAGAAAATATCCGCATAAACGGTTAGAAGAAGCTCGCGGTTTCGCCGCTCGCACGTCGCGGTTTTCACTAAAAAAGTAATATCTCTGACACCCAGGGTACCTATGACTAGGATAAAGAAAGCTCATCATTACAACTTAAAACGGAAAAACGACCAATGCTGTCCAAGTGTCTTGGAAAAAACGCGAAAAGCTGATTTTGATTTTTTTTTCACTTCGACGAATTACTTCATATATCTTTTCCTTATGGAGTTCAAAGGGCATTTAAACTGTGAGCAGATGTGTTAAATCAAAAATTTAATTTAGTTTTGACAAGTAAAACTTATATTTAGTAACAGCAAACTCTCCTTGACATCACCAAAACTATTAATATTATTAGATTCGGATTCCGTGATGTTCGGCGGGAATGATCAAGGTTTCGATAACTGTTATCTGCCAGGACAGTTGTTTCTAGAAACCAAATTAAAGGGGCAGCGGTTATGGGAATTTGGCGTCATTTCAAAAACCAAAAATGTTTTTGTATTAACAGAAACCGAAAAACAATAGTCCAGTTTTGTGATAAACTACCACAAAATGTACCAGAACTGTCGATCGGATTGTCTCTAGTCATAGACGGAGAGAGTCTGAATGAATTGAAAAAGGCACCCATCGCACAGATGATCATGACTTGCTTCCCCCGGGAGGGGGGTGGGGGGGGGGGGGTGGAGGGGTACTCAACAAAGTTTTGTACGGGGATGCTCCGCCCCAAGGTCCAAACCCTTACCCTTTCATATACCGTTTTTGACAAAAAAGGTACCCCTTTCATATACCTTTCATTGAAAATGGTACCCCTTTCATATAAATGGTACCACTTTCATATAGCCTTTACGTGCGTCTGTTTGATATATTTTGAAGGCGCTTTTTATAATACTTAGATGGCGGTTTTCCCTACTTTTTTTATACTTCAACTCGTGTTTACGCTGCCTTTTCCTGATTCTTTGTGAAATCCCTACCCTTTCATATACTTCAACTCGTGAAATCCCTACCCTTTCATATACCTCCAGCCTCAAAAAGGTACCCCTTTCGAGCGGAGCATGCCCGTATAGCCCATTTTAGGGAATACCCCTCCCCCCCCTCCCCAGGTTACTTCCTTTTCAAGGATTGGTTAATTTCTTTCTCTTGGTGTTTTATTGCCATTTTGTAATTAAGTAAAGGTATTGTACCATGGTTTTGACTGAAAAAGGTCAAAAATTCCCGTGACACTGCAGCATTTCATTTTAGGTATTAATAAACGAATAATAGGCCTTTTGCACGATGACGTCATTTGACTACAACTACTACCAGAATTCATTTCGTTTTTCCTTTCTTATTTAAATTTTGTAATCCCAGTGCGGTTTAAATAACAATAGCCCTAATTTGCACTACAAAACAAAAAACTGAAGGATTCTGGTAGTAGTAGTCAAATGACGTAATCGTGCAAATGGCCTATTGAATTCAAAAAGCTGAAAAAGTCGAACCTTAGGCTTCTTTGAAATTTTGCGTCCAGGGTGCTTTTTGCTAATTTTCATTACTCCTTCAGCATTACTCCTTCAGCATTCAAAAGATTGAATCTTTTGAATGCTGAAGGAGGCAAAAACCGTGGTCCATATAAACTTGCAAAGATCTTTCTTTCTTTCTTTCTTTCTTTCTTTATTTCAGGCAAACTGTTGACTGCATTTTACCATATTTTATTATTTGTACATATTTTTAGTGTAGTTACAGTATTTACTTCTGTTTCAATACGGCTTTCATGTAAAGAAGTTATGTGACTTATGAAATTACCGTATTCAAATAAAAGTGAATCAATCAATCAATCAATCTTTCTTTCTTTCTTTCTTTCTTTCTTTCTTTCTTTCTTTCTTTCTTTCTTTCTTTCTTTCTTTCTTTCTTTCTTTCTTTCTTTATTTCTTTATTTCTGTCTGTCTGTCTGTCTGTCTGTCTGTCTCTCTCTCTCTTTCTTTCTTTTCTTTTCTTTTTTCTTTTTCTTTTTCTTTTTCTTTTTTTTTTTTTTTTTTTTGGGGGGGGGGGGTAGGGGGAAGGAGGAAGCTTCACCCCTTAAACCCCTCAGATAGATCCCTGTTCACTATTTTGTCGGAAGCACTACTCAGTGATAGTCGTTAGTCAGCGTTCTGAAATGCTGTGTTCACATCATCACCAAACATGTTAATAGTAAACATGTTTTAACAAAATACATTTTCCGTAAACGTGTTTCCAATTTCAATATTCACAATCTTAATTTCAAAACACGTTTCACGCTGCTTCTATAATTTATGCATGTTATACGAAACATGCATATCATAACTGAAGCTCGCATAAAATCTTTATAATTACATTTACAAGGAAGGTTTCAAGTCTTTCAACTTTCAGTCCGGTGGATGAAATCCTAAAGCTTATACATTTATAAAGAAAGTACAATATACTGGGCATATTGCCTTTTTTTTCCTTTTTAGACTGAAATGTGTAAAATATTTTTGTTTTTCTTATTCAATACTGACGGTAGCTCACATTCTCTCAGTTCGAAGTTCATATATGATCCACTCATATAATTCATTTGTCAATAACAATTATACCGACATTTCTTAAACGGGCGGGAGGTCATAGGGAGGTCTATCGCTCGCTTTGAATTTGAACGGTAGACTAAATAACCACAATTAGCTTTTCCTCCCCACCCAGTGCTCTGACTACAGGCAACGCCTACAAACGGAAATTAAAGCGATACCAAATCATCTCCCATAACGAGGATTAAGTAAATACACATCAAGATCTCCCATAACGCTAAATAAAATAGGCTCACACTACATCTACATCGGCTGATTTGATGTGTTTTTGCCTCGATCTTCTGCGACAAAAATTTAGTTCAGCTCACGATATAGTTGGCCAATCACATTCGGAGAAATCTGGTGATGAAATCGTTTTGAAAATCCAGAGGCGGACGGGCAAAAACTGTGGACTGTTTCCGTCATCGTGGATGAGAATAGAACTTGGTCCTGCTGTGTTACAAGTTTACTACCAGAAGCGATCATTATAGAGGACTTGAACTCGGTTAGTTTGGTCTTTAAACCCAATATCCGTCCGCGTGTATCACGTTATTTCCGCAAGAACTGATCACATTATATCACGAGAAATCTTTGCACGCCCTTTTTCCTTCCAAGCACTTAGTTTAATTCTATCTATTGGTTTAGTGAGAATTGGTATACTTCAGCATAATTTGTCTTTGTTTACAAGGGTAACACTTGATAAAACTCGTTGAACTTTGAACTGCTGTATAATTTTCAGGTCGACTGAGACACAGTCCCGACTGACATATCGTGTTTTCATGATTATGGCCAGGAGCTTGCTTTAAGCAAGAATGGCAAGTTTTATTTTTTGACCGCCGGTGTCCTTTTAAGAAATCGGCGCCGTTTAATTTTTTCCTTTACTACAAGCTTTCATTTAACGACTTTGTTTTATGAGGGTAGAACACATGATAGTGTGTTCCTCAAAGCAAATTTTAAATTCTCTTCCCTCAGCCTTGATACCGTTATAAAAACGTTCATGGTCTATAATTTTAACAATTAGATTATATGCTCGAGATTTCTATCGCGTGAGCGAATAATCTAATTGTTTTAGTATAAATCTACTAGACGTTCAAAACTCAACAACAAGACAGGCTCGCGCCTTTATTAAATAATAATATAAACAACAACCGCACACTGACAACCTCACACACCACTTTCTACTTGACAATCAGATTATGAGCTTAGTGAGATTTCTATCGCGTGCAGGGGCGTAGCCAGGATTTTTTCAGAGGATGCGTAATCAATGTTGTAACATTCCCCCTACCTCTTCCCCCCGCCCTCAAGTCCCAAATCTTTCTTTTTTTTTTCAACTTTTTTAGGTATGCACGTGCGTACAGGTAGCTACGCCCCTCGCGTGATACATTGTCAGTTGATGAAGGCGAAGCATTCGTGATAGAACGCTAGTAGATTTATACTAACATGCGTTGGTTTGCCTGTAAACCTGTATGCACGTGCGTACGTGCGTACAGGTAGCTACGCCCCTCGCGTGATACATTGTCAGTTGATGAAGGCGAAGCATTCGTGATAGAACGCTTTATACTAACATGCGTTGGTTTGCCTGTAAATGGACATTCTATCATGCGTCCTCAACTTGCATTCATCAGCACACAGCTGACTTACCATCCTTTGTTTGTGTGGTTTACTGTGCTTTTAAATGGCTTCATCACTTATAGATTAAGCCTTTTCTAAATGCGACATTTATAGCTTTTAAAACAGATTAAAATGAATTTAAAAAAACGCTAAAAAATATGAACACGATGTTGAACTTTATTGTTATATGTTTGTTTTGTTGATTTTATGCTTGCAGTGCAAGAGCGGTTTAACCATTAATTCACTCAACCACACAGAGGATGGTGAGCCTGTGTGTTTACCGTCTTCCTCAAAATGGCAACCATCATCTATAAAAACCATCTCATTTGTTTTCATAAATGTCCTGATTTAAGCCGGAAATTTACTCAGGTGTGAGAAAACACTCCGAAAATTAATGAAATTCTTTTGTTTTAAATCAAAAGAGATTTTTCATGTACTTTAATAATAGATTATATCCAATTGTGTCTGTTCATTCCTCTTAAGAAGAATTAAGCAGATAAGGCAATTTTATTTTAATTGTACGGTATTTAGATTAAGGGATTAAGGGGCTTTCTAGTCTGTCGCCCTGCCTTTCGTGTATTTGAGCTCTCCCCGGCGCCATGTTAACGCCCAAACGCAACGCTAGAAGAGAGCAGAATCGGGACATAAGTAACTGTTTATTCATTAAAAGCTCTTGCTCTCTCTCTGACATCCGCCATATGTACACAAGGTTTAAAAAACAAAGATAAATCTCGATTTTTAGCTTTCAATCATATTGAAAAACGACGAAATCAAAACACGCCGGAAGAAAGTGCTTTGATCGGTCCCGACCACTTCAATAAACATTTCCGCATCCATAGACTCAGAAGATGCAAAAAGGCTAACATATCGGCACCGTGTTTGGACTCCCAAAAATAGTAAACTGATCAAACATCAGATACTGCTGTAGTTATTAGCTAATCGAAATGTTACAACAACGATAACAACGACATTAACTATGGCGTTATATTCCCGACAAAATTCAACATCAGCTTTTAACATTCATGTAACAAAATTTGTGTCTTTCTTTGTAATGCGATATTGTTGTTTGCTTTGTCGACATTGAAGTCTCAGAGTTCGATTTTCATGTTTGACTATGCTACATTGGAGTTTGACAATGCGACATTGAACAAGCACGATGCGTCATTAAAGTTCTACGCAAGAGATTCTACTCACTTTTTTCAACTTTCTGCATATGACATATTACATTTCACCTTACACATTTCACATTTGAACGAACTGTTTGAAGCATGATATTCGTGTATGTAATTTGATAGCCGAGTGCTGCCATGCGACATTCAACTTTGCTCATTTTATGCGAGTTTCATTTTTTCCGTCTCGCATGAGTGATTTAAGTTCTACCAGAATCCGCTGTACAAAAAAATCCAGGGCTCTCAAATCCTTCCGCAAAATAAAAATATTTAACTTTCCCAGTAAGATTTCGGAGAAATTTGCGCCTTTAGATCACAGTTATGAATTTGTTCTCTTCAATGACATTGACCTTTTGATCTCGGCGGATTATCTCTTAAATTGATGGGAGGATTTCATGCTGCCCAGAGCCGTTAGAATTATTATATTTCTTTATGCCGTTGTTCGGTGCTACCTCTTTTGGCATACCGTTGCGGTTTCTTTCACTCGCTTTTGTTGCGAGATAAATACTTATCGGCTAAAGTTTGTTAGCGCTTTGAAAGTGCTAGGATCGGTAAATTTCTCAGGCCGTGATTTAATTAGTGTCTAAAGTCTGCGATGTGCAAGACTTGTGAGAAAGTTTTTCCCAGATCCGACTCTCAAAATGCCGTAGTCTATTCCACTGCAAAGTCAAATGCTACCAAATATTCAACTTAGTTGGATAAAAAGATTTTATAGAACAAAACAAAAGCAGTAGTTTGAAGATAAAGTGCAGGATTACAAGGATTGAAGTGGATCACAGTTCGTCAAATTTGATTTATTGACCCCGGGGGGTCAACAAAGTTTTGTACGGTTATGCTCCGCCCCGAGGTCCACACCCTTACCCTAGCTTTCATATACCGTTTTTGACAGAAAAAGTACCCCTTTCATATACCTTTCACTGAAAATGGTACATCTTTTTATATAGCCTTTACGTGCGTCTGTTTGATATATTTTGAAAGGTCCTTTCTACTGAATACTTAAATGACAGTTTTCCCTACCTTTTTTATGCTTCAACTCGTGTTTTCGCTACCCTTTCCTATTCTTCGTGAAATCCCTACCCTTTCATATACTTCAACTCTTGAAATCCCGACCCTTTCATATACCTCCAGCCTCAAAAAGGTACCCCTTTCGGGCGGAGGATCCCTGTAGTATCCCGTATAGCCCGTTATAGGGAATACCCCCCCCCGGTTTATTGACGGGCGGTCAAGAAGTCAAACTTGCCATTCTAGTGAAATTTTGACTTTTCTAGCCGATATTTTGTCTGTTTAGTTCATATTTCTTTGATTCTATCACATTTGGCAATGGTTTCTTCCAATTTCAAGATAACAAAGAAGTTTAAAGCAAACCCCTGGCCATAATCATAATCATCCCATGAAAACACGATATTTCAGCTAGGACAGTCAATATGTCCCTTAAGGACATTAAATTGTCTCATTCCTTGCTTACAAGGAAAGAATGTTAGAATTTACTAGCATCCACGAGATTTACAAAACAGCAACCATGCTGCAGATTATCTGTTGGATTCCAAATCAAACGCTATTACAAAACAACGAAGGTTTATCCCAGCTCCACTGAGACACACTACTCAACTACAGGAGCTAAAAGTTATTGCAAGAATTCATGATTTCATTGCAGTGGAACTGTAGACTACGGTATTTTGAGAGTCGGATCTAAGACGTCAATATCCGTGATGGGAAACACTTTCCCACAAGTCTTGCACACCGCAGACTTTAGACACTAAATCACGACCTGAGAATTGAAATTTAACGATCCTAGCACTTTCAAAGCGATAACAAACTTTAGCCGGTAAGTATTTATCTTAAGCCCGGTTTCCATATGATCGCTACGATTGCTACGATCGTTGCGATCGCTGCGATCGCTGAAAAAAATAGTTCAGCGATCGCCGCGATTGATGGTTTCCATATGATCGCTGCGATCGCTACGATCGCTGAGAAAGTGAATGAAGATCGAGGGGACCTGGGTCTGACAATCTCGTTTCGCCTCATTCTTGAAATTCAACATTGCGGCTGTGAATTGTTTTTAAAATTTGTTATAAAAACAGTCGTATCTTTGCACTTCTTCCATAAAAAGGGCCAAATCGCACCCTTTGAGTCAGCGTACGCGGTGCATCTTGGTATTTTTGCTGTCGCTGTGGTCGCTGCGATCGCTGCGATCGCTGGAGAGTGGTTTCCATATGATCGCTACGATCGCCACGATCGCTGAGATAGAATCACAGCGATCGCAGCGATCGTTGTCGCTGCGATCGCTGTGATCGCTACGATCGCCGGAGAGTGGTTTCCATATGATCGCTACGATCGCTGAGATAGAATCACAGCGATCGCAGCGATCGTTGTCGCTGCGATCGCTGTGATCGCTACGATCGCCGGAGAGTGGTTTCCATATGATCGCTACGATCGCTGAACTTTTTTTCCAGCGATCGCAGCGATCGCAGCGATCGTAGCGATCATATGGAAACCGGGCTTTACAACAAAAGTGAGTCAAAGAAACCGCAATGTATGCCAATAGAGGTAGCACCGAACAACGGCATAAAGAAATAAAATAATTCTAACGGCTCTGGACAGCATGATTTGAGAGATAAACCGCCGAGATCAAAGGGTCAATATCATCGAAGAGATCAAATTCATAACTGTGATCTAAAGGCGCAAATCTCTCCGAAATCTTACTGGGAAAGCTTTATGCTTTAGGCTTTTTATACTTCTCGCACAGCGGATTTGAGAGCCCTGGATTTTTTTGTACAGCGGATTCTGGTAGAACTTAAATCACTCATGCGAGACGGAAAAAATGAAACTCGCATAAAACGAGCAAAGTTGAATGTCGCATGGCAGCACTCGGCTATCAAATTACATACACGAATATCATGCTTCAAACAGTTCGTTCAAATGTGAAATGTGTAAGGTGAAATGTAATATGTCATATGCAGAAAGTTGAAAAAAGTGAGTAGAATCTCTTGCGTAGAACTTTAATGACGCATCGTGCTTGTTCAATGTCGCATTGTCAAACTCCAATGTAGCATAGTTAAACATGAAAATCGAACTCTGAGACTTCAATGTCGACAAAGCAAACAACAATATCGCATTACAAAGAAAGACACAAATTTTGTTACATGAATGTTAAAAGCTGATGTTGAATTTTGTCGGGAATATAACGCCATAATTAACAACGCCCCGCGGTGGATTCTCCTTTGCGCGGATGAAATTTGGAATTGTTGGGTACTTTGACGAAACACTCTCTTTATCGGGGTGTGTTATAACTATTCTTCTAATCAACTAATAAAAAATCAGGTCTGAAATTACACACGTTAGAAATCTCAGAAAACCAAACCAAACCTTTCAATGCATTCTTAAAACTTGTTTTAACACATGCTTTGAGAAGCCTTGATTCTTTGGCTTCAAATACAGGTACGTGCTGCGCTGTTTGCCAAGGCCGTGAGCTTTGCCCGCTGATCCGGTTTCAGTCATACAGTTGCCAAACATACTTATCTTTTGATCTATATCTATTCAAACTCCACTAGTGATCTATGAGTACTTCAAGTACTTGCAAAAGTATACCGCATCAACTGTTGACGTGAATTATTACTGTACCATTTTGTTGGAACGGTAACTCTTTGCAAGAGACTCGAAACTTAATAGTGGATTTACAATAGTCGACAGTTCAAATTCAAAGCGCGCAAAACCTAGTGACCGTGTAAAAAAGCTTAAAAAATGTCGGTATAAATGTTATTGCCGGCGATCTTTAGTATGAATACGAAAAACAAAAATATTTTACACATTTCAGTCGAAGATTTGCACATGCAGAACATGAAATGAAAAACAGGAAAGAAAATAACAATATTCCCCGTTCATTGCAATTTATTACTATTAATTTTAATGGTCATATATACTCTTTAGCATTTCCACAACAGACTTAACGTTAAATAAATGGACAAAACAACTGGTAAACAGATTTAAAAAATATTATATTTGCGACTAGACACAATTTAGTGAGTAATGAGTGGGAAAACCTGGTTGTGATTTCTGTCTTAAAAATCGATAGGTGGGTGTGACTAAACAGTGGACTCGATTTCCGTGCCAATTAGAACTGGGTTCTGCTGTCTTACAAGGCACAACAAAAAGCGGTCATTGTGGAGGATTTTGAACTCGGAACATTTGGTTTTTAAACCTAATGTCCGGCCACATGTACTGAGCGTTATTTTCCAAAGAATTAATCATATTATGTTATGGTAACGATCTGTTTGTTTATCTATTAGCCCTGTTTCCGTCCACGGACTATTATTTCTGTCTATCGGCTTTGTAAATTATTATGTTTCAGTATAACTTGCCATTGTTTATGAGGGTTAAAAGACAATGTCACGAGATTTGGTGTCATTTGGTGTCATTATGTATTATGCCATTATGTATTCCAGCTGGATTTTTGAAACCGATGTCGCGCTAAGTAAGCATCTGTGAGTGTGCTTGGCCTTTTTCTCTAAACTCCCCAATATAAAAACTTAAGACTGTTGCTAGTCTTTTTTTTTTCTCTCGCTCTCGCTCCCTTGACTTCTTCTCTCTCTTCTCTGTGATTTTCGGGCTGATCCGCGGGGTGATAAAACCCTTGTTTGGGCTAGTTGTAGTGAAATTGCTGTACAGTTTCGTTGACCACGTTTTCAAAACTTTAGCTATATTTGTATTGATAGAAACCGAAAAGAAATTCTTCAGTTTTGTGATAAATTACCAGCCAAGTGTACCAAAACTGTCTATAAGTGTCTTTAGTCATAGACGGACGGACAGGGTCTGAATGAATTGCAACTTAAAAAATATTAGGCCAACTTTTTTCAAGTTCTGACATTTTCGTTGCAAAGATGGGCTAGAGCAACCATGATTTGTTCCTCTTTCAAGAATTCGTTGATTACTTTCTCATGGTGTTTTAATATTGTTTTGTAAATAAAGGTCAAAATCGCCGTGAAACTGCCCCTTTAAATAATCCGTCGAACGCTTAGCTACAAAGGCAAACTTCGGTGGCCCTGGGATTCCGGATCGAAATAAATTTAAATTACAAAATGGGTTGTTTTCCCCACCCTATACTTCCTATTTCAGTTCCCGCCAGCCTTAATATTGTTCTATAAACGTTCTTGGTCAACCTCGCGTTGATTTGCCCACAGAAGAATCCGGTCCAGAATGCATGCTTGTGAGTGAGCTCTGATTAAGTTGCATGACTCTCCAACCACTGACAAAACCCCACGTTTGTTTTCGTCCATATCCCGATTTCACCTGGAGATTTACTCAGGTGTGAATTGAGAAAACACTGCGAGATATTCACGAAATTTGTTTAATATTCAAGTCTGAAATAATCTTCGCCCGTAAATCAAAAGAGCCGGTCAACTTCAGTGAGATTTTCCAACGTCCACTTAATTTATCCAATAATCGCAGTTCATTCCGCCCAGGAAGACTTAAGCAGATAAATCTAGATTAGCTAGTTTTGTTTGAACTGACGGTATTTTGCAATGGTTGAGGTGAAGCAGGTGAAGGGACTCAGTGTCGGCAAAAAGCGGCGTACCCTGCCTTTGTGCGAGACCCTCCCCGGCGCCAATTAAATGCCCAAATTCACCACCAGCAAACTGACAGGATACAGTAACACTGTTTATTTACTTATTAAAAATCTTTGCACTCCCATATCGGGCTTACGTACATACGTTTTAAAATTCAAAACAAAATCTCGAATTTCAGTTTGCATAATATTGAACAACGACAAAATCACGTGCACACCAGTCCTCAAAGTGCTTTGATCAGTCCCGTCAACTTCAGATTAATGTTTTCCGCATCCGTAGACTTAAAACTTACAACTTTATTAAGGCCGACTTCATACATGTACCTTGTTGGGACTTTCAAAGTTTCAGTTAAAAGAGTAGAAAATCTAATATCAGATACTGCGGATTCTGTGGATTCTCCTTTGAGATGAAATTTGGAAGTGTTGGGTATCCTGACGAAACATTGTCTTCAACGGGGTGTATAACTAAAATAACTTGTTTTGATTATGCTATTAATAAAAGACAAAAAACAGGTCTGTATTACAAATGTTAGAAATCTCAGAAAACTGCAACAAACCAAACCTTTCTAACATTTTAAAAACCTTTTATAAAATGAGGTTAAAACTATACCCGAGTTTGAGAAGTCCTGATTCTCATGGCTTCAAAGACAGTCCAGTACGTGTTCTACCGCCTACATGAACGTGAGCTTCGCCTTCTGAGCAACAGTTGCCAAATATACTCGTGATCTACGAGTACTTCAAAGGTATAATAATAAAGTATACCGCATCGACTGTTGACATGAATTTTAACTGTACCATTGGATTGGAATGTAACTTGCATTCATAGACACAAAACCTACAAAGGTATATTCACATCATTCATGCATTGTGTCTGTACTCTCAAAACACCAGTGACTTCTCTAGTCTAGCTGCGTTCCAATCAACATAACACAACAACAACAACAACACGGCGTAGTACTCCGGCGTAGTACGAAGTTTTAAAAACGTAAGCCGAAGCAAATTCAAGGTCTTGATTCTAAAATGCACACCACAGGGTTCTGTCAACCAAGGCTGAATAAGCCCTCTGATGCATTTCATTCGGAAAGTTGCCAAATGCTCTGCGTATATGATACTGTATACTATACTTTAACTGAGTGTTTGCAAACCGGCATACCGCGTCGACGGTTGACATGAATTGTAACTGTACCAACAATGTATTGGAACGTAACCTTTACATTAATTCCCTCCCCTTACGTTTACAGCCGAGTTTGGAGTGCAACCAGTTTGCATTCCCTTATGGCTTGGGTTATGCAATGTTGCTCAGTATAACTTTTGAAACTTCAAATGTAGGTTCGTTTTCTATCTATCAAGGCTCAACATCACCCTTTGATCTGATGTTCAGTAGGACAGTTGCCAAACACCGCCTTATGTGAGTGTAACAAAGTACTTTAACTGTTTAGAAACGTATACCAACTTTATAGTTGAGTGTTTATTGTTTGGATCAGTGTAACCTTTGCATTCCCTTATGGCTTGGCCGGGGCAAGTAATGTGCGTTTACTATAGTTGAGTGTTTACTGTTTGGAGTGTAAAGCAGAGGCGTAGCTACCTGTACGCACGTACGCACGTGTGCACGTGCGTACCTGAAAAAGTCTAAAAAAGGAGAAAGATTTGGAACTTGAGGGTGGAGGGAGGAGGTAGGTGGAGTGTTTCAAAATTGATTGTGCGCATCTCTGATCAAAACTCCTGGCTTTGCCCCTGTAAAGTTTCGGCATTTCCTTATGGCTTGAGGCATGCAATGTGCGTTTGTGGTTGAGTGTTTACTATTTGGAGTGTAACCTTTGCATTTCTTTTAGCTTGAGGCATGTAATGTGCGTTTACAGTTGAGTGTTAACTGTTTGGAGTGTAACCTTTGCATCCCATTATGGCTTGAGGCATGTAAAGTAGCTCAGTATAACTTAACAGTCGCTCTCTGATCTAATTTTCATGTAGACAGTTGCCAAGAACTCTTGTCTTCAGATATACACCTATTGTCAAAATCTTGACCTCCAGTCAAGAAATCAAAATTGTCATTCTTGTGGAATTTGAACCTTTTAGCCGTTCTTTTGTCTTTTTGGTTACTATTTCTGTGCTTTCAAGACGTTTGGCGATTTTTCTTTCCTATTTCAAGATAATAAAGCAAGCTTCTGAAATCAAGCTCCTGGCCATAATCATGAAAACACGATATATGAGCAGGGACACTGTCTCTTTAATATGAAACCTTACAGAGTTCAATGGTCATAACAACGGAGCGACAAATTACATGTTGAAAGCGCTACAGCCATGCACATCTTTTGTTTTTCAGGTCACACGCTAAATATGGCTGGATAACGTAACCAACATAAGGGAAACATTTATACTGGTCAGTCAGTTGCTCGAACAAAATCTTAAAATCTACTGTGGTTGTGCACGGTCAAGGCCGAAAAAGCTAATGTAACAAAATCACGAAACAAATAAATTTCTCAGGTTTTGTAAACCATTGCGCCTTTACGGTTGTCATGAATCAGATCAACTGTACAAAGAATAGATTGGAATGCAATTTAACCAACTGGTCAGCCTCCGACTAGTTGAGAATTTTAAAATGTTTCTGTGTTCAGTTTATAATGTTACTTTCTCCTATTTACGTTGTCCCCATTTACCACTTTCGTGTATAAATACTTTGATACCTCAGTAAATAAAGTGATTTAATTAGTTGTTTTTTTTGTTATTATTGCATTCTTGCTTGAATTATGTAAAGACAAGTGCTTTGTCTGTTGAGCCCTTTGATGACAAGCTAAATTATGGCTCTATGCCAGGGGCGCAGCTACCTGTACGCACGTGCGCACGTGCGTACCTAAAACAGTAAAAAAGAGAAAGATTTGGGACTTGAGGGTGGAGGGAGGAGGTAGGGAGAATGTTACAACATTGATTGTGCGTACCTCTGAAAAATCCTGGTTACGCCGCTGTACGTAGGCGAACAATTATTGCCTCATTTTCAAATGTGTTTCATTCTGTAATCCATCTACAAAAAAAATCAATTCCGACTATTGAAAGGGCATAACATAATTAGCCTTCTCTGGAAATTTGAGTCCGATATACTAGATACTTCTTGGTGCAACGCTTTTTTACTGAAAAATTCGATATTTTACAAGGAACGTATCACTCATTAGCGCTTTTGTTACCCAGCAATTTTGCAGTTTTTGATAGCCTATATTTCCTTAAACATTACATACAAAGAACTAAAACGCGTGCTTTTCAACTTTTGAAGTCAATTCGCATATTTAAAACAGGATGCCTGCCTTTTCTACGGAAGTCATTCTCCAAAATAACTGTCTGTTAAAATAAAGGGGTAAGTTTCTAAAGAAACTGTTGTTCTGCGGGGGGGGGCTACGGGGTACTCCCCATAATGGGCTATACGGGGAGGCTCCGCCCGAAAGGGGTTCCTTTTTGAGGCTGGAGGTATATGAAAGGGTAGGGATTTCACGAAGTATAGGAAACGGTTGGGAAAACACGAGTTGAAGTATAAAAAAGGGTTGGGAAAACTGCCATTTAAGTATTATAAAAAGGGCCTTTCGAAATATATCAAACAGATGCACGTAAAGGCTAAATGAAAGGGGTACCATTTTAAATGAAAAGTATATGAAAGGGGCACCTTTTTTGTCAAAAACGGTATATGAAAGGGAAAGGGTTCGGTTCGGACCTCGGGACGGAGCATCCCCGTACAAAACTTTGTTGAGTATCCCCCGGGGGGGAGGGGGGAGGGGGGAGGGGGGCTGCGTCGGTGGGGGGAGTGAAACCGGTACGCAAATTTAGTTTTATCAACCTAGTTGATACAAGGTGAATTTGCTACCCAAAAGGGATTCAAAAGCTGAAGCTTCGAGCGCTAGCCATTCGTCAAAACGAATGACGAAAAGGGTTACGCTCGAAACGTCAGCTTTGAAATCGCATTTGGGTGGTCAATTTACCTTATCGACTTAATTGATAAAACCAGATTTTTTGTGTCGCAGACTCTGTTTAAAACGGTCGTCTTGTAAAAGTAGATGCACGTTATCTCGAGCATACGAGCACGCATGGGAAACAACAAAATTGTTCGACAAAGCTGGAGTTAAAGATAACCAGTAGTAAATGACTGTACAACAGTCTTCAAGGAAAATATATTTTTTAATTAACTCTTTGTGACGATAGTTGAATGGCCGGGCTGGGAGTCTATTGGATATCAGATATTTAAAAAGTACTTCATTTTCAGACTCCATTCAAATGAAAGCTACTGAGTACAGTATTTTCTTGTGGTGCTGTTTATTATGCTGTACAACTGAGATGGTTCTAATTTTTGAATCTGTGAATGAAATCCTGTAGTGTGACCATTCAAATAGCCAAAGCTGTTGAGCAGTACTTTCTTGTGATACTGCTTATTATGCTATATAAGGTAGTTCTACCTTGAGTATGTGCGTCGATAAAATCCTGAAGGATGACTATTCAAATGAAAGCTACTGAGTACTGCTAAATTCTGTCCTATAGTGCTAATTATTTTTCTTCCCAATGTAGCTCCAACGTTACTTTACTACGGCTATTTAGCAGTACTTCCGACTGAGGGATTAGGTAACTAATTTTTATTTTCCTAGTATGCCTTTCTTAGGATGTTGTTGTTGTTGTTGTTTTTCCTATGCTTTTCTTAGGATGTTGTTGTTGTTGTTGTTGTTTTTCCTATGATGCTTTTCTTAGGATGTTTCTTCCCACTGAGTGGGAAAACACACTAGATGTTTTTATTTTCATATGCGTATCTCCGGGAACTGTTATATAGCAATGTCTTCTTTCGTTAAAAAACATAGTTACTGGGAAGAGCTGTACATATATATTAAATGATGAAATAATTCCTTTCCACACGGATTTCTTTTAATTCGTGTGGAATGTGTAAAACATGTCTTGTCCATTTGGTGAATTAAAAGAAATTAAAATCCCATCAGATGCGAAGTAAATGGCAGGAAGCAATTTAAGATTACCATTAAGAGAAAATATGAAACGAGATCTCCAACGTGTTTATATAAGGTCTGAGACTGTTTATTTGACAGTGACTAGGAATTTGACAATCGTTGAGAATTCATAAAAAATATTAAAGGATGTTGTTTACCCCGTTTTTTTTATTAAAAAATATTCCCACGTTTGTTATTTGAACTATTCAATTTTGTTAATTGGGAGGTATGTAAGCCACGCTTGCTATTCTGTCTGAAATCCGGCAAATCCCTGTAGGCTCTCCTGCTTAGAAATTTCATCACAATTGACAAGTTTCCGCCGGGGAAGGGTTTGCTAACGGGCTCTTTCATCTTCAGTGACCCAGCCGTTGTATTTTTAACTCCTCTTCGGTATTTAACCTTTTGACATGAAAAATCTTTTGTGTTTTCCATACTTGAAAACACGAGAATGGAACGGAAACTTTGACGATCAGTTTAAGGACGAGGATACTTTTAGTAAGTTGTTGCTGCCAGCAACTGAACGAAACGAACCAAACTTAGCGTTGCGTCCGCAGTCCTAGCAAAATGGCCTCTTTTGGGAAAGAATCCGGACATAGCTCTCGACATAAAACAAATAGATATTTAATATCTTTTGTAGATGACAATGTCATTACAGACATGTGACGCAAATTGACCTGGGCCGTCTGCGAATGTGTCATAAAACCTTCATGTGCACTTCATTCTCCAGTGAGTGTTTGACTTCAAGAGCATCAACCACCCAAAAAATCGTGCAACAAACGGCGTACGAGTCTTACCCTCCCAATTTACCAACATGGCATTCTGGCAAGTGATCGTTACTGCTCTATTTTCGGTGTTTATCCTAAGCGATTTCACGACCGTAGAAACGTTGATCACGAGCAACAGAAAAACATTACAACAGCTGTGTCGTAGCGCTGAGTCAAGAAACGTTCTGGAACTGAAAGCGTTTTTTGATCTAAGAAAGGTATGAACTACAGACAACTGTTAAATATATTTACTTGCTGTGAACACAAAACTTGTCCATGACATCATTGATAAGCTTAGATGTTTTTGTATTTGATTATTTCTATTTCCTTTTCGACGCTTTCAGTCTTTTGCGTGCTTGAAAATGGAAACATGTTCAAGGGTTCCAGTTTGCTTTGTGGAAGATACTCCTGATCTTGGGCAGGAAAGTCTCAATGATTGTTCCCTGTGGAATCTGCTCTTACAGGGACTTCAGGTAATAGAAGCTTAAGGCTCGTTTGATTGAGCGTATTCCAGAATAAGAATAAATAGAACAGTCTATGAGAATTGTTTGTTTAGGCACACTTTCAATACACGACTGCCAAAACATTCTAAAAACACGGCCATAGGAGTTTTCCACTGTCTCCCAAATGCCATAAAACGCGTTTTTTTGTGACCATTCTGCATATTCTTATTCCGAAATACGTTCAATCGAACACACCCGTAATAAGCTACAAACATCAAAGTTTTTGTATGCAAAAATTTCTTGTTTTTCCCGGGAAGAAGTGCACAGGAAGGCCATCCGATGTGCATGGCCATGGACCAACTCATGGCGCGTAATCAACTGACCACCGAAACGAGTACTTGGTAACGTTTACAAATCACCGACAAATTACCTTCTCTTTTATAAGCTGATTTTCAACACGGCCAGAATTGAATCAAGAAAGGATTTAATTTAATAAGCTATGAACAAAAGTGTTATGTAAAAAGTTCTGTTTTTGCCCGAGGACTGAAGAAGTGTACACCGAAGGTCGTCCGAATTGGGTTGACCACTGAATTACTGTGCCTAATACATTGATCCGAGCACTTGATTTGTTGACAGAGTATTTTTTTCTTTTAATCCGAGATGATTTGTATGCTCTGAGTACCGTGAGATTTCATGGGACTTTGTTCACGTTTCAAACTATGTCAAGCCAGGAATTAATTACATAAAGGAGGGTTTTGTTGTTGACCTTTTTTATGAAACCTCTCGACAAATCAAGACAAGGCCTCTTGCCTTCAGTAAACTAAATTATTACCAAAGCATCTAAACCACAAGTCCTGATAATATAATGAGGTATTGTAATGCATACTTCTTTATAGGATTATAGTCAATTTTGGTCTTCTAAAGAAAGATTCCTTTCACATGCGGGATTTTGTGTTCAGTTGGTGTGTAAATTTTCTTTGACCAAACAGCGTTGCACATTTTACTTTTTAGTTAGCTCATTGCAAGTAAGAGGACAAAACAACATCCCCAAATTCTTAGCCTGGGTTTGTTCTTAGTACATTCTTAAAATTTTGACCAATCTCTGCCTCAACGTTCTTATAAAAAGGTTCTTATAAAATGGAGTATGGTTTACAGAACTATCTTAGTAGTACTTGATAGCTGGTTTGCTTATTTTCCTTCTAACGACAAACCTAAGGTTTGCGAAGGTCTACTGGAAAGGACTGGGATGTTGATATCCGTCAGCGCTCAGCCGAATGCACAGTTCACGACTGAAATTTATATCAATTTTTCAATGCTGTTTAATTCTGTTCAAAACGTCTAAGAAGGTCCTAATGTTCGGGATATGGGAGATACGGAACATTTCTAAACGATTGCAATCAAACTTGCCCACTTATGAACGTGCGCGATAGAGTGATTACTCGGAAGATTTCATTGGAAATTTTCTAAAAAAAAATGTTTGGCTTGACTCTCTGACCTGCATAAACTGCTTCGAATTCCGAGATCAGTACAACACTACAAAGGGTCTCTAAACAGACAGCATAAACTTTTTAAACTACTGTAAAATGACAACTTTAAGGGCCCTCCTGCGACGGATTAATTAAATTTGGGGATGGCGTTGACAGATATATAAATGCTAGTTGACACATGAAGTGGGCTTGTTACGTCAATGACAGGTAATGCTTCCCTAAATTGCCTTATTACTAACCTCTAGCCTCTAAAGGTTTGCTTTCGTAAGCGTTTATCAGTCTCATCTAAGTTCAACGTCCTATTTCTGGACATGCCCTTCAAGGCTTTTTTTAAAGTGTCATTTTCGTTGTGCATTGTTCGATCTTGTTTATGTGTTATCACCCAAGAAAATGTTTTGTCTGTGTTGAGTATGTTTATACTGAAATGGTATCAAATTTATTTTTTTTTTAACTCGGGTTTTGAGTTTCACGTTCACGAGATGGGATCAAAACCAAATGCGCATACACGACTGAAACCCAATGTGTGTGGAATAGCAATTCGTTTTTACAAAAGTGAGATTTCACATCATGTTCTCTCCCTCGTTTAAGAAAATTATCAACAGTTACGTTTCCACTGAAGTGCTAAACACGTGTTAAACTTTTTAACAACCCCCGCTGTAAGCAGTGTTGATTCAATAGACTTTTAGGCCTCAGATTGATTCCTTTAAGAGATCAATCGTTATTTGCCACCGGCAAATGCCTCATGTGTTTCTGTGTTTTTCTGTTGCTGTTTTTTTACCTTAATATTCGAAGTTGCCGTGGTTGACTATGAGTGCCAACTGTTGTGACCTCAGACGTGGCAATGCCTGAGAACGAAATACGCGATCTTGACTGATATGTCGTTGTTCATGACTAATCTGGATATTCTACTAAAAGAAGTGAGATGTTATAATGCGTCTTTCATGTTCAGTGTCAGGAGTGTTTGCTTAGTCCTTCTTTTCACATTTTCAGCTTACTTCAGCCTAGTTTTCTTGGGAATTTTCAAGATTAAAATTTTAATTTTGCCATCAGTGTGTTAACGCGCAAAGATCCCAGAGGAACAGTCGAAAAACTGAGGCCTGGAAACTAGCCATCATTATTGATCTCTTTTGGAATAAAAATTGGTAGAAATATCATTTCATATTCTTTTCTAAGAACTTAATGCGTGAGTCTTTGTCGCGAGATTGCGATAAGAGCTCAAAAATTGTGTCTCACAGTAATGAGGAATCGTGGAAGTTCCAAAAGTTCCAAACAAGACGAACAAACTGCAAAAAAGAAAGCGTTAATTTCAATGGTCGCATGCATTTTACGATTTCATCAACAAACTCACAAGAGAGGACCTCATTCAGGTATAGCATAAATTAACAGCATAAAGAGAAAAACCCTGAAATTGTCACACTTTCAGACTTAATTCACACAGTTTAAAGCTAGGAACACATTTCATGGTCAACATTTTGGAATCTAGAAAGGCATGAGTCGAAGGGAAATGGTTTATCACGGTATGCATTAAACAGAGTTGGCTAGCACAACGTTTCGCTCGATTTCACCAATCTCAAAATGTCAAAGAGCTTCAATGGAAACTCTAAAATGACTTCCGCGGCCTGGTTTCATGCGACTCTATTCGGTGCTTAATCTGGTAAGACCAATTCCTTATTTACTTTAACCTAGAAGATGTCTTCTCCGTGACTGTGCCAACAAATGCGAATTCAAATTTTTTTTTTATTGCTCCAGATGTCTTCCGTTTTGAGGAAATTAAGTGCTGTGGAGTGATTGCATTCTAGCTTCATAAGGAGACGTCGTTTGGGCTCGTTTTGACTTAAGGCTCTGATAATTTCCGGTCATCAAAAAAATTGTTTGTCGAAGCATCATCACGAAATGCATATAGAAAAACCCTGTTGTATTATCAAGCCAGAAATACGTGTAGTTCGATATTTTTTTTGCCCCTTAACTTTCATCAAATCCTGCTTGATTGAACAAATCGAAATTTTCTTGGAGAGATTCAAAAAATTAAAACCAAATGATAAGCCAATTATAATATTTTTGGGTCTTCTGTCCGTCCTGATACTGCCGTTTTTTTAATTAGATTTTTTTTATTTAACCCTTTCGCTTCAAGATGTGGCCAGTATCAAAATGTAAGAGAAATTCCAAATGTCATTTTGTATGATTTTATTTATATTCAAACAATACCATTGAAAAGTACTGCTGAAGAGCTTTCATTTAAATGGTCACACGATAGGATTTTGTCCACAGATTTCAAAATGACAACCACTTTTGTCTCTGGAAATGAAGGGGTTAATGTTTGAAGTTTCCGCTATCTTTTGAAGTAATATTAATTCACATGAGCTAAATCAACACGTATTTTATTCCAGAAAAAAAAAATTGACCTGAACACAGAGAGAATCGAAACTTCTTCATCTACTGGCTAAAATAAGACTTGTTTTGCTCTCTTGTTGAGAGTTTTTAACGTTTAACGTTTTCTTTCTTTTTTTTTTCAGTCCAATCGGAAAATAGAGCCTGTGCCCCTGGTAAGTGAATTCTTGGTTTGCACATGGCGTCATAAAAAATTAAAAATCTAAACTATACGTCCTACAAAGCTGTTTCTGACATGGTATGTGGATACTAGTGTTACAATCCTTCACAAAAAGTTTCAGGTTTTAATGATGTTTTGTTTCCGATTTGTAAAGGTCTTAAATGTGTCACGCAATTCGTCACGATATTTCAGATAAGCCGTGAAAAAGATATAAAAATTGAACCAACTGAAAGTTATTTTAATTTGCATTTTAGATGCTTATAATCTGATTTAATGGAACTTTTAGTGAATCCAATCTTTTGTGATCAGATTTTTTATGTAATTAAGACATTGAAGTTTTGCCGCCATGTTTGTGACTAAAAATTTGTAATACTCGTTCGTTCTTCAACGAAAGGGTTAGACTTTTCAACCTTTGGGACGACATATACGTCTATACCTTATATAGAGGGCAACCTTCCCCTCAGGAGTTGCAAGAGAAGATATACTGCAGAAGCAAAGACCGATGCAACGTAGATTTCGGATTTTTTTAGGACGATATTTTCAGTATTTTGACTGGCCAAACCAGTCTTCTTCACGTACAATGGAAGACGCGTCTTTTAACTGAGTAGAAAAGGTGCATATGATATCTAAGCTGGGGATCGAAAGTCTTTAACAGCTGTGTCTTATTCTGTGCCTTTTTACCAGAATTCTCCAAACGGTGGCAAGTCTCGCACAGATTATGCCTTGGATGATGCCGTGAGTAGTCCTTGTTATGGAGTCCGCAACGTCTATCGCTTTTTAACCGATGATACAACTGAAGAGGAAAACGCAAGAACAAACGGAAGTAAGTGTTAAACAGGTGCCATGTTGTAAGTTAAAACGGGGGTGGATCCAGGATTTTTCTTAGGAGGGGGTGCACCTCTAAGGAATGACGTAACTGAAGGGTGACGTAAACAAATTTTAAAAGCAAACAACGCAGACCAGGTCATCTCAGGGGGGAGGGGGGGGGGGGGGGTGCGCACCCCCTGCACCCTGCCCCTAGATCCGCCTTTGTAAAAACGCCATTTACTAGTTTCCTACTTACTGAGATTTCGACGGAAATCACAGAGAGAAAAAGTCGTACGATCATTCATTTCGCTTATGAAATTTCATGACTCGCTTTTTTGTACAGGAACACATTTTTTCCACTTATGAAATTGTATCGTTTGCGTTCCGCCTGGACGTCTTAACTTTAAAATGCGACTTTTATTTCGTTTACTCAGTTTTACGGATGAATTGAACTAGCAATAAAATAAATCATTATTGTTCTTTGCACGACTTGTCAGAAAACTCACCCTTTCAATTTCTGATAATACCCAACTCATGTATAAGAAATGACACGCACACTTGACGCCATAACCACTAAAACGATCACTATCACTAGCTACGTACAGTAAGCACCAAAACAACTATCATCATGGCAAACTACCTTACAATTACCATAACTTTCATCATCAACACAATCTCCACCATCAGGAACAACACCACTGTCAAAATCATCAGTAATAGTTACATTATTACCATCATTACCATGCACTATATTTCGCCTACTTAATTATCTTTAACGTGCCTCCATCACAACCACCATCCTCCTCCTCCTCCTCCTCCTCCTCCTCCTTATCATCTTCCTTGCTACCATTACCACCATTACCACCATGCACCATCAGCATCAGCTGTACAATCAGTATAGCTACCAACATCAGCATCAGCATATTAATCGCCATTGTCATCATCATCATCATCAGCGTCATAATCATCATCACCAGCATCATCGACATTTTATTATGATAACCACCACCGCCATCATATGATCATCATCATCATCATCATCATCGCTGCCACACCACCACCACCACCACCACCATCATGATCATGATCATGATCATCATCACCATCAACATCGCTATCAATATCAGCATATTCAGCAGCAGCAGCAGCAGCAGCATCACAATCACCATCATCGTCACCATCATCGTTACCATCATCGTTACCATCATCGTCACCATCATCATCACCAGCATCATCAACATTTTTATCGTGATCACCACCATCATCATCGTCAGCATTGTCATCATCGTCCTCGTCCCCATTTTTGTCATCGTCTTCATTATCATCCATAACCCAAAATACTATGGCGATGATCGTCATTATCATTAACTTGGTTTTTTGTATTCCGTGGAAAGATTACTTTCCATTATTAGTTTTCCCTTCTCCCCATGACACAACGTGAATGGTGCAGCAATATCCTAACTCTTTTTTCTTATACCTTTAGCTTCCAAAAATTCCACCACCATTAACCCATTAAATTCCCGCACTGAAGCCACCAATGGGAGTACAACCACACCAGTGACTAAACCGAAGAAAAACAGAAATCGACGAGGCGGTCCCATCAGCAAATTTTTGAGGCAGATAAAAAGGAAACAGGTTGCCAGCGGCAATTCATCGTGTGGTGGTATTTTTGATAATTGCACTCGAATTTGTGTGGGGCAGAACGAGAGGCTCACGAACGTATCCTATTGTGATACGTTTACGATCCAGTGCACCATGAGAAAGCTGCAGAGAAATCGCAAAAGGCACAGAGGCAAGGGTAAAAAGAAAAACCCCAAATCAGATTAATGAACGAAAAGTTTGTTTGACGTGCGCTGTATGGTGTCAGCTATCTCCTTGACTATAACGTAGCTCGTTTAAAAGCCTAGTTTTCAAATGTCGGGAAAATTCCAGACGATCTGGTATTTTGCTGTTCCCGACGATCCCAGATGTTGCCGATAGGTCGGAAAAATCGCCGATCAATCTAAGAAATCTGGAACGCGTCGGGAAAATAGAAACACTCCCGATTTGTCCCCGACCATCCCAGATGATTGGAGATGTCTACGATTGCGTGTTTCCCGATCGTCTGAGATTTTCTCGACACATGAAAACCAGACTTATAGAGGATACAAGAGCCAGAGACTTTCTAGTTTTGTCAGCGGAGTCAGTATATGAAAACTAAAGGTATAATTATGGTAATGAACCATAAGATGAACAGTGATACAGATCAAGTTAGTTAAAGATGGAAGCCATAATTGACAAATCGCGGTCAATGTATTGAACACGCTTGTAACCCTTCTATTTTCAAGCCGAAACGTTACAAATTTAATCGCAGTTGAAAATAGACAATTTACAGTTCTCTACTTAGTAACCTGGCCTTTGTGTGGAAAGGAGGCTGGAGTTGACCTTGTTTTGATAGAAACCTTTCTTCATATCTAAATCATGTTGTTCGTATGCTAACTAACATGATTTACATATGAAAAGCAGGAAGGTTTGTATCAAAACAATGTCAACTCCAGCCTCACTTTCACTCAAAGGCCAGGATACTAAGCTCACAGCTGTAAAATGGTCTATTAGAATGATAACGAGTAACAATGGCACACATTTACCCTATTAACCTTTGGTTTTATATACTTGATTACTCAGACCATATCATAACGTGAATAGGATACGATGAATAGACAAAGGATAACTGAATTATTCTTTAAAAGGTAAATAGGTTTGGTTTTACAAAATGTGCTGTTGTCCCCATGCCCGCTATACTGCACAAACCATGATTAATTTACAGCTGTAACGACTAGCCTTATTGTGTAAATACCCAAGAAAAATCATGAACGTGAGTCGCCTTAGTTACAAACACTTGCTCTCATTTACATCTAAATGTCGTAGACTTCCGTCGCCTCTTGTGCGTTCAACTCTACATCCCAAAGAGTTTGAATCTGCCCAAGTGTCAATGAAAAATCTCGAGTGGCTTTTAACTGACTTTCTTAAAGACCCAAACCAAGGATAATCGCCAATCACAACAGATCCAACAACAGATCACAGCATATCCAGACAATCAACCAATTAGAACTCGAAGCTGTGAAGCAAATACATGTAGCCAGCAGCAAGCACCGGAACGACACACGGATTTGGCTTTACATGTGATTGGCTGCAGCAAGTGGCGCGAGTTTGTTTTAACCAATCACGTGTCGTTGTACTGCAAAATCAAAGTGGACGCGAATTACGTCCCACGATCAGTTGAAAACCGCTCTTAGAGTCTTGCGAATGTCGTGAGTTGCTTTGCCGGGGCTTGTTTGTTTTATTTGGGTCTCTTTGCAAATACAGGAAGATATGGTTTTCGTTTGACATCCAATAGTAAAACGCGATATTTTATTGGAGGACGTTTTATTGGAGCTGTTTTCAATTAAGTATCGCAAGCAATTTACGCCTAATTTAGTTTTGCATTCCTATACTTTTTCTTCTGTTTAAAAAAAAAACTCGCTACACGTTTACGACCGAACCAAGCAAATTGAAGTAAATTCAAAACCAACCGTGGCTTGCAAACATGTATTTTCCCGGGCTTGGCGCCGACTGCATGTATATTTTCTTAAAGGTCTCATTGGTTCACTAGATTGACTAAATGGGTCTGTTGTGATTGGCCAAAATGACAAGCTTAGCTTTGTTTTTGCGATTTTTCAATTGAAAACCACTGACTAGTAATATTATCTTAATATATCGTATTTATTAGTTTTGCCAAGAGTGCAAAAGGTGCATATTAGACTGTCTTAGCAGTCTCTCTTTGGATAGTCTAGCGCGTGGCAGTCTACCTGCATCTATGCATCAAAATCGATGCTCGCTAAATCCGTCATTATTTTGACCAAACATGGGTAGATTCTGCATGTACCGGTCACATATTACGTAAAACAAAAGGAACAAAGAACGACAATAATACAAATGCAAAACAAGACCAAAATACAATACCTCACAAACAATAGAAGACAATGAGTGGTTCATGGATACCGGTACATGCAGAAAGACCCCAAACATGTCACTCTTGGCAAGTTTCGTGATGAGCATGGTGTCATAAGTTGAAATTGCTGAGACTAGAAATCTAGACAGAGAAATTGGTGAGCATACCTGACCGAATGCAAATATGGCTGCCGATTTATTATTCTTTTATGTGTATGTTAATTAGCCTTGACTGGCCTCGTTGGCATGTGCAAAGTTCAAAAGAATGTTTACTCTAAAATGAGGCTAGTCAGGCTAATTAACATACATATAAAAGAATAATAAATCGGCCGCCATATTTGCATTCGGTGTATGTTAACCCGAAAAATGTAAATTAATTAAATGTAAATTAATTAAATTAAATTAAATTAAGTAAATTAAAGACATCTTATTTGTAATGTAGCAAGAGTTTTTAATTACTTTTTCCTTTATCTTTCACGGGAAAGTAAAACACTTGACGCCAGACTGACAGCTGCCACCAGTAATTAGTCTACTGACGAGAACTCATCATCTCTTTGCTGGTTTCCCAATACTGATCAGCACCAAATTTCTCCTTGTCATATCAGTGCTTAATAAATCAGAGAGGTCAGGAGAATTAAGGATATGATCATCCTTTTTAACAACTTCTCCCCAATACTTCTATAAGAAAGGTACGGGGCCAAGAAAGGAGAATTCGTATTTTGATATTGGGGCTTAAAGGGACACTGTCCCGCCATAATAGCAAAATTACGCCTTGCTTATTTCCACGTTACATCGTCAAATACCACCAACATTTCCTTCAAATTTCCATCAAATTCAGGTAGAGTGCCCCCTTGATAGAGGGTGACCGCTTAATAGAGGGCCGCGTAATAGAGGTTTGACTGTAAACAGCGCAACAAAACAGTTAGTGCTCAGTAGCTTTAGTTTCAATGCCCATTCTTTAGTAATTCATCCACAGACTCAAACGTTAGCACCATATCACAGATTAATACAAAAGGAAAAGAGTTACGACCAAATAACAAACGGTCAACATTATGGATGAACTCCGGTAGAGTTTGGCAGATATATGTAAAATTTAAATATTAATCAATTAAGAAAATCTTAAACAGCTTCGGGGACTTTGTAGGTCTTGCACATTACCACCCCATTTTATTTCTTATTTACAATTTTTAAAAACAAACAAGTCTTCTAACGAACGCCAACTAAATATTTTGGATGTCGTATTTTATATATATATAAAATCGAAAAAAAATCTGACATATATTTTGATCTGACTTTAAAAAATGTGTCAGATCTACGTGTTTTATATTTGATAAATTTTTCCTGTAAAATATTGGTTTACCTTCGAGCGGATACTAATCATGATATTCGAATAAAACTGGGGGCATCTGCTTTAAGACATAAAAGAAATTTTAAGAACCAGTTAACCTACAGAGTTTTGAATTCAGTGGTTTAACAAACTCATAACCAAGTGGACTTATTCACTGTGAGCAGAGGTGTTTTACTGACCAGATTATAATGCCATGTTCTAAGCCATTAAAGCATCGATCTGTTCAACGCTTTGCATAATTGATTCAACATAAATTAGTAGAAAACCTGCATTTTCAGTTTGGGTCCTTAATGGAAACATGTATATGGGCAGACATCACGAAGTTTTTCCGCCGTTCCAATAATGACTTAATCTAAAACTGTACTCTGGTTTGTAATAACGTTTTTTAGTCTTCAGTTAAGTTTGATGCCAAAAAAAATAAAGTAAAGAGACTTCTTTCAAAAAATAAACAAAAACTGTAAGTAAGACAATGGAAACCTTTCAGTGTTCATTAAAGTATTGGAGTGGTTATGAATGTGCAAGAAAATAAAACAATTATCAATAAATACCGGTGAAGCAGTTCCAATCGACGCCTAAAAAGACTAAGTACATCATCGAATTCACACCATTTTTGCTTTATCAAGCTGAAATACTTAGTACGTTTCTGAATCTGTCCACGGATAAAAATTAAACCATCGCAAATTGTTTTCACTACTTAGGATAAAACGCTACAATCCACAATCCATGACGTACAAATTTTACTTTAGTTTGGTGGAATTTATTTATTATTTTGCAAAAAAAGCTAAGACTTTTTTCGTTTTCAACTTCATTGTTGTCATCTTGGGAGACAGTGCGAAGAGCTTATAAATTAACTTAAAAGACGGTAGTGTCATTGCTCAGGTTTATTGCTTTGGGGTTTAATATATACTTGTTTGTGATTCCATCACCTGTCCAAAGTAATTTTAACACCTACAGTGAATGAGCGAATACTTTACGATGCGGAGATGATCGCTAGCTGCCCGGAAAGGGCAAGGAAAGATCTTGATTAATTAAAAGGGTGACAGTTTTAAACAACACAACACGTACAACACAACCGATATCAGTGTATTGGCAGATAGAGAAACTGCCAAACGAAACAGTAGAGCGCAACAGGTAAGTCATATTTTAAAATAGAAATTAGTTTTGTCGAATGCAAACTGAAAAGCATTTTTGTTCCATTTTGAGGATTTCAACGAATTCAATCTGAATTAACAACCAACATTTTTTATTCTTTTTTTCTTTTACAAATGAGACAGAGGACAGTGGTTTATTGTCCAGTCCTCGTAGCTTTTTTCATCTTTAAAGATGATGTTACACGGGACGATTCGCAACGACGATTTTTAGCGCAACCAAATTAACGACAGGTTTGTTACTCGAAACAACTTGAGTAAAATTCGTGCTTTTGCGTTGCAAGGTTTTGAAGCTGATTCAAAATTGGAATTTTGAGTTTTGCAGTTTAGCGGACATTTTGTTTCATTAGTTAATTCATCAGTTTGGTGACTTTTTCTTCCTATTTCAAGATGATAAAGCAAGTTTATAGTCAGCTCCTGGCCATAATCATAAAAGACAAGATACAAACAAGATACAAAAAACCCCCAAGATATTGCTGTCCTTTAAATCAGAAACCCATAAGTGGGTTGAAACGTGCAACTGTCTCTTGTACGCTTCAAAACAAGCTTCCGATTATTCAATTTGCTAAGAAGTTGTTACAGCCATATTTGGAAAATCAAGATTAAAATATCAACCAATCAATTCGCTAGAACAACTGAATATTCGGAAGCTGTGAATGTTACACGTTTCAACCCACTTATGGGTTTCTGCTAAAATTTAAAACAGCGTTGTAAAACGATCCTTCTATCTGGTATTGGTCTTTTTTACTAAACGTCCTTTGGTAAGATTTCAGTGTAGTTTTCCTTTTTCCCGGCTAAAATTAAAATATCAGCGAGCTTGTTATTGCGATGTTTTGAGCGTTATATATTTCTCTCTAGTCTAAGATATATTATTTTTATCATATTTTCATAGCACTTTCTACCCAAGAAAACCTATACTTGGAAATTTTGTTTTATTCTATTTGTTTATTTACCACCACACTCAATCATAATGTATCTCAATATTTAACTGCTTCCTAGCGAACTAAAATGAATTTAAAAGTCTTAAACGAAAGAGATAACCACACAAATTTCCTTCATCCCAGTCAGTCATCCCAGTCACGAGCCGCTTCGGCGAGTGATATTTTGGACAATTTTGAAATATATAACGAGCGGTATTATTACCAAAATATCACGTACAACTCATCCTATTATTTGTTTATAAAATAGGCTCAGAAATTTTTTTCAAAACTGTCTTTTATTTCGTTACGGTCAAATGAACACCGCGCCATGGTGGGAACATTTCACATTGAATGAATGACAGCGCTTCACGATTGCGCACTGTTATTGTCAAAAACAGAGCTAAATTTAGTTTGCCGAGGGAAAGAAGTTGAAAGTCGTCTCTAAAAGTTTTTACAGCCTTCCTACTGCCAAAAATGAACCGTAATACATGTGAATGGGCGTGTCAAAACGGAGAATCAAAGAAAAGGCTGAAACTAGAGCTTATTTCACTTCGTATTTAACTGTTTTTCTGTACAATTCCAACGGTGGCATCGGCTCCGGCGCTGTACTTTATTGTCAACTGGCAGTTGTGAAAGTGGTTCACCGTCATCGTCTGGCAAGTTGGATTTTGCTGTTCAGGCAAAATGGAAAAAACCTTGTTCTTCGTCTTCAAAGGTGAGCGCTTTTGTTGCATTTGGCCTTTTCCCGAAGCCCTGTTTGCGAAGTCCTCTCGGCGCTTTTCCTTCAAGAACTTGTCTGCATTTCACAAAATCTCGATCCTTCGCTATGCAATGCTTGATCTCGTTTTCCCTGAGATGTCTATCTAGGGCCGACAGCATAACTCGTAGGCTGTCAGGCTCATATTCAGAGCCATCGTTTTTTCGCACTTCAGCAAAGAAAACAGCGAGAGTCGCGTCCAATTCTTGAGCTTCATACTTCAAAATGTCGTCTTCTCGGCCCTTGCTTTTAGCCTTCGTTTTCCACACATTGCCCCACGTATTTGTGGTTTTTGTCGTATTTTTGTTTTTCGCTTTTTTAGCCAGTTGTTCATTTTCGTCACTCGAAACTTCAGGAAATCTGTCCGCCATTTTTTTGAAAAGACAAAAAAATGTAAACACGTCGCTTGGTAGTCATAGCAACCGTGTTATACCACTGTGTCACTGCTGAAATACTTTGAAATACCACTATTACGTCAGAATAGTTCTGTCATCAGCCAATCAAATGTCCCAAATTTCTGATCCTATATTATAATAAAAGTAATATCTTATTTCTTAAAGGAACACAATTAACGATAAATTTATTCCCTAAGTAGTAGATAACGTTTTTCTCACTCTATATCACGTTTAGTCTCCCCTTTTCCAATAAACATTATTCCCGCTCCTTTTGAAAGTTATAATTTTAGGGTCATCCGATTTATCCTGCCAAAAAACGACGGTATAATTGTGCGTATATTTATATTAATTTTATGACCACCGTTAACTTTAATTTAAAGTGGCTCAACTGGGTTTTTTGGCCAACTTTAAACGGCTGATGCTTAAATGTCTGAGCTCATTCAGGCAAGCTGCTTCACACATATACTGGAGATGAAATGAACTTTCCAAAAAAGTAGATATGATTGACATCGGTGTTACCATAACAACGATCTGATGACGTCATGGTTTTTGCATATTATTAATTTTATCAACATCTAGCGTTTTCGAATAAAATTGGGTTGAAAATTTGCCATCAAAAATTCAAAGATTCGCATTATTTTATGTTAATTGGTCAATGCCAGTGTTTTCCTGACAAATCAAAACAATATTTTCACCATATATTATACATGTCATAAAACTACATTTCTCGAAGGTTTCATCCTGTTTGCCTCACTAGTTTTCAGTTGATGTGATCCACAGCAATGTCTTAAATATGCTCATTTTACGCACAACCAAGGGTGTAAACTGAAAATAATAAGAAAATTAACTCGATTTGAATGGAGGAAAAACCTTTTATTGTAGTTGATGATCAGTTACTGTATCTTAATTCGATCTTTTGTGAAGTTGTATTTACCACAATACTAAAGAGTAATTATTTTTGAGTAGGAATTGCGGTCTTTGAAACGAAAATGCTTGAAACTAAGAATTTTAAAATTTAGTTTTCGTATAAAGCTACATAATCATCTAGGCTGTCTGTTAACGAAAACTGATCTAACATTTTCTTGATGAGAACACAAGTTGCATGAGCTTTTCTTATTGCTTTGATTTGGTTCTCCAATTAAAATCGCAACTATCTTATCACATTAAGCAAAAAGCACGTTTAAAATTCTACTTATTAACGAACCAATCAAAACTATGTGTGCAACTGATATGTTGGAAGTGCAAAGTAAAGGATTATATTGTGTTATCTAATTTTCTAAAATATTGTTCTCAATTGAACAATAAAATTTGCCATTTTCATTTTAAGTTCGAAACTAATTCTTTGACTATAGTGCCGGTTTAAAAAAAATCACGAGATTTTCCGCAATTTTGTCGCATGATTGTAACACAGACATTTTGATCTGTGGTATGAACCTTTTTACAGTTTTCGATTTAGCATCGGATTAGCAAAAAATACTATGACGGATGGATGCAATAAAAAGGAAATTATTTGAAATGCCGGATGGGTTTGCGGCCAATAGTGAACCAAAACATAAAACTGCCACAAATAAATAATTATATGTGACACTCGCGGTGAAAAGCAATTTAAGTGCGTTCTGAGCAAGGAATTTTAATTCATAAGTTCTTGGACAAACATAGTTAAATTTTGACACTAAAACCCAAGTACTGTTTTAGTAGAAAATGATTAATTGCAGCTTTGGATCTTTCTCTTGAAATAACACGAATAGGAATTTTCTTGCTTGAATATCCTTGAAACCGATTTTGTCAGGCTAAATTAGTATTTACAAAAGATCGTATATTAAGTTTGTTTTCAAGCAAACCATATTCTTTAGGGAGTAGATTCCGCAAGAGAGCTCTGGAATTTGTTCCATTTTAAAATGCTTCCAGCTTATTGAAAGTCAGACAAAGGAAGGTGCTAAAAACTAAGAAGAAAAGACAGTTGAAAAATGTTTATTAATTTTGTGGGACGAGATTTTATATAAATACAAAAAAGTATCAATGTTAAAACCATTTGTTTGTAATTTTCTTCTGTTTACTTATCTTGGTGGCTTTTCTACGCGAGTTGGCGTGCACCAGAGGTTCTAAAGAGGTTTGCATTTTAATGTTTTGAGAATCGCATCTAACCCTTCTGGGGGTGAAAGGGTTAAAAAAAGGAAAATGATTAATTTCTTCTTGCATAGTTTCCACCGAACATTTCCATTTATATATTTTTGTCGACGAAAAGCAGCTTTCCAAATCCTGAAATTTTGAGAAAAGACGCCCCGAAAAGAACTAGTTCATAGTCTCCCGCCTAGAACTCAAAGCTTTTCTTATATCTTTTCCATGTTAAAAGTCATTTTTAAAATAGTTCTTGCTGACTACAGAAGGTTATTTTTGTCTTCTGGAAACGGAGTGGTACTGCCACCTTAAAACTATTGCCAAACATTAACAGTACCATAGGAAAGTACTGCTGAAAAGCTTTCATTTGAATGGCCAAACTGCAGTATTTCATCGACAGACGCAAAAGTTAGAACCACTTTGTACAGCATAATAAATAGCACCACAGGGAAGTACTGCTCAATAGCTTTCATTTGAATGGTCACACTGTAGGATTTCATCCACGGACGCAAAAGTTAGAACCACCTTGTAAGTTTTTCCTCCATATTTTGGAAGAGTGTGCTATGGAATGTGTATTAATTTGCTCTTTTATCTTTCTTTGACGTTGAAAAAGAAAAATGGCTGGAAAACTGTTGACCCTTTGCTTTTTGCTGGCTGTGGTCACGTTTGCGACATGCAAACCTCGAATGAATCCTTTTGCGAAGTTTGTGCGAAGTGGTAAGCCATGAAAGAAATTTGTGTCAGAAATTTAATTCAACATCGGGGAATGAAATATGATTATTGGAACTATTTTAAAACTGATTGCATATATTCTCTGTTGGCAACACTTTTTAACTACTAACTGTAAATCGCTGAAACTGAAACAGTACCCATTTTAGTCACCTAATAGTAGGATCTTATAGTATATTAAATACCCTTTTAAATTAAATGCTTCCCAAGAAACACACTTACACCGATGTATAGAGACTAGACTCCAACACTGCATGGACCACTGGGAACTCAATGTCCAACTCTCACTGAACAATCACCCCCTCTTATAATAGAGGAGTAAATTTGGAAGGCCAGCGGCTTAATGTTCCTTTTCATCATTAAGACCCTGGTATCCTTTCTGTAGCCTGGTCTATGCCGTCATGGGCAGTGCATAATATTTAGGACAACCATAGGTAAACATATCCGCCTTGTTATGAGCTTTTAGTATTGATACTATTTGTGTCTTGTCTGGATCCTATTGTTGTATTTTAAACGCTTATCGTTAATTCTCATTATAATATATATCATAATCTTCATTCCGTATTACAAATTGTAGAGCTTTATAAACTAAGAGCATAAAACCATTAGTTTATTTTGAGCCAAACGGTTAAAATCCTAAAGAGTGAAAATTTGAGATATTTTTCTAATTCCTTTGATTTTCCACTGTACTTTTTCACAGAGCTAATGTACGAAGATGAAAAGCGAGGCATTGCGTCATGTGAGGATTTCTGCTCGACTTATGCAAACTGTCAGGGAGTTGACTCAAAAGGAGAATATTTACAGACTTATGGACGTTGTAGCGCCCCTTGGTTGGTGTGCTGCTATTATTATGAATATGAATAAATTATAAGGTAAATACCCTTTCAAATTATTATTTATAGTAAAAATAAAAACAAAACATGCTGGTCACTGAGTTATGACTGCTTGCACTGGAAAACGCCATTTTGATTTTACACTAGATGCGGCGCTTGGGCACAAGTGTCGTCCTAGTATCATCCATACCATGTATTTTACTTACTTACTTACCTACTTACTTACTTACTTACTTACTTACTTACTTACCTACCTACCTACCTACCTACCTACCTACCTACCTACCTACTTACTTACTTACTTACTTACTTACTTACTTAGTGAGTTACTTAGTTTTTAAGGTCCATTGCTCCAAGTGAAACATAGACCATTAACAACACCTCGCCCGTCTACTGGACTGTGGATATCCTCACAGCTTCGCATAGATGCATCCCATCATGTCACCTTGGCTACAAGGTGACATGAATTTCCATTTCCCAGTAAACCTTGTCTAAAATAAATTCGTCACGCAACTGATCAGTTTCGTGGAAAATGATACCCTATTCTAGACCAAAAATCTCTGATTACTATACCCTATCCCAGACTAAACTGCCTGAAAACCATACCCTTCACAGCGGCACACACCTATATAGCTCATATATGGGAGTACCTCCCCCCCCCCCCCCCACGGGACTTGTACATTCTGGCCAATGCAATTAATCATGTTTTGTTTTCTTTCTACAGGCGATGAAGACGCCATCTTCTGAGGCAGACAAAACACCAGCTGTAGTCATTTTGGAGTCAATATTACATTGTAATATTCAAGAAAATTGGTTGAATTATAGCATTGGTTAGCTCCATCTTTGTTGTTGTTGTTGCTGTTTTACCAGGTTGTTGGCCCATTGCATACAAGTTCAAACTTTCATCACTCCCGTCGTTTCAGTCCGTTTTAATTTCACACGTTTTATGTGGGCACCCTCGCGATTAGAAAACATTTCTAAAGAAGCGTTTATTCACTGACAGACCATGTTTGATGCTTTTTTTAGCGCCAATTACATACCGGCTAATTTCGTTGCTAATTAACAGCGATTCAGCTTGTGGATTTTTATGCTATGAGAGCGGAGCGCGTGCGATGTCACCTTAACAAAACCCCAACGGATCTTAAAGTTCCTTTTTGCGAGCATTGCTTTCGCCTCTGAACAATATTTCAAAATCACAATGAAATTGCAGTGAAATAGTCATGAAAATCGCCGATAAGTTTCTCTGATCGCAGTAAAAAAGTATTCATTTTTAAAATACCAACAAAGTCAAGCATTGTTGCCAGATCAATTTTTTTCTTGCCATGCTTGCTCTTTTTTATGCCGGTTTTAACTTGTGCAGAATACAAGCGACTTTCACACGAAAAAATACAAGCGACTTTCACTACGGTTCCCAGTAGTGAAATAGTATTAAACATAAAGCACAGAAACAAAAAAAAAAAAAAAAAGCTGCTTTTTTTGAGTGTGCTGATGCTCGTGCCAGCGCCTATCTGGTGCAGCCTTAAGTCCCAGGCGTCCCGCTTTACCTTGGGTTGTGACGTCACCGATGACATCACGCTCGCCGGTTACAGGAGGGGAACGCCGAGAGACTTGTTCGGACTACTCATCCTGCTCCAGGAGCAACTGCAACAGTCTTGCATAGATAGACGGTCCTAAACTTGTCCAGATAGCAGATACAGCGGGAACAAAACGCCTAATTTTCTAGAAAGAGGCCATTTGAGATTTGCCTCCTCTCTCCTCCTCTCTCTCCTCTTTCCTCCCCAGCTCCCTCGCCAAATTGTGACTGAGAGGAACCTGGGGCCTGGGGAAAACCAAGATGGCGGGAAGTGTATTTCTTTACGTTGTTCCACTATGCATGGCATTTTTCGTTCTGCAAAACCTGTGCGGGATTTTTTTTTATGCACTAAGGCAGTCCTCCCCTTGAAAATAGAATAGCCCATGCCGTTTAGTTGAGTACGTAAAGAATAAAAGACTATCCGTGCAGCTGCATCGTGTCAGCAAGAAACACAAACTAGAGAAAGACGTCATGTTTCGGTACAAGATATGCAACGATGCACGATGCGATAGCCCAATTCACAGATGTCTGCTTAGTGACCCAGTCTTTGAGTGGAAGCGAGGCTGAAGTTGCCCTTGCTTTGATATAAACCTTCCTGCTTTTCAAATGTAAATCATATTGTTCTAATGCTGACTAACATGATTTACGTATGAAAAGCAGGAAGGCCAGGGTACTAAGCACACAACTGTAAAATGGTCTACTGATCCGATTGCCCTTTATCGACGCTATCCTTTATATACTCAATGGTGTCCTCAATCCAACATCGATAGTAATGGACTGCAGAAACGCGGCTTTGCAAGCTTTTTTGTTCAGTGCCGGGAAACTCTAATGCCATGGCGGAACCAATTAAAGTTTAAGGAGATTTCTACTGAGCTTTTGGTAGGTGAGCATTAACCCTATTTAGCTTGGGCTTTATTTGATTTCCTGAGCCATTGTCCCCCCTTCGTAACTTCAAGAGCATTAAAGTCATGGCAACGAAACTTGTAGGGTGTAAAGTACGATCAAAACGTTTTGCTTGGACTTCCACAAAATGGGACGATAACGTCAAATGACGTGGGGATTACGTCATTTGTTTTGCACAGCCGCCATCTTGGATTTATTGATTTCTCTAAAACCTAAGAAAGCCGTGCAAATTAACTAAAAAATAGTCAAAACCAAAAAAGAAACGCAAAAATGGTATAAAAATGTAAACATTGTGACGATAAGCTTAAAATTTGTCATTAACACAGTAAAAAGATCCAAATTTTGAAAAGCATTGCGTTACGCAATATCATACCAAATTGTTACCAGATAATTACTCATGCGCGTAGCGGCATGAGGTAAGGTTTCGGCTCCGTTTTTCTTGTTATTATTTTTATTATTGTTATTATTTTTATTTTTTGTGTCACGATTTTGCATGCAAATTTATGCACGCATATTTTAAATTGTACACTTCCGGTTCATAGCTTTGCCACTACATTTCCTGTTTAGTGACTTCCGGCTACTCTCACTTCCGGTAAAAGAGCGTTAATCAAGTGTCACGACAGCGTCTCCTACAACCCTACTTACATTAGCAATGTTCATGTTTGATATATATAAGACTTAGAAGAATCATTCCCTTCATTGTGGTAGAGCCTTCATTTCCAAAACAATCAATAGTAAACAACGTGGTTTGCAGGAACGATGACTGAATGAAAGGAGTACTCGTCGCCATGTCGGACATCTTCTTATCATGTTTAAAATATATCATGAAACTAACTTACGCATGCGCATGAATATAGGCTGCTAGGAGCCTCTTGTTTTTAAGAAAAGTCACGAAGTTTGGTGGTGTTTGAATGTCCAAAGTCAGCTAGCGCGCGCTTTTTGTGTCCTCCTCCTCCGGGCTGAATAGGTTAATGTTAGCCTTATTTCCATAAAATATAAACATGACTAAAGAAACAATACTTTATTTTCTCCCCTATTAAAATTTTAATCTTAATTGCATTTTTATATATTTATAATTTGTATTAGTTTAATTTAGGAAGGTTTTAACACTGTTAATGTTAAGTGCTTCAGAAAATTTTATAGTTTTTATCACTAAACAAATAAGACTATATTATAATAATTATTTAAAAATTTCTGTTTTCGCAGTAACTTTGCGTGATTCTAACATTATTCTTGGTGAAAAATAAAGAAAGATGGTTAATGTTAGGCTCGATAAAGAAATAAATCAGAAATATGTTATGTTCATCATCTCACGAGCGTGTTTTTCTTCTTTGACCGGCGCTCTTGACATAATGAAAATTACATTTTCTTATTATTCTTTGTCTTCGTTTTCGTTTTCGTCTTCTTCTTAATCATTATAATGATCAATACGTACATTTTATGCTGTGTTATCAACTTAAGTTTTGAAGACGAAAGTTGCGAGAAAAAGGAAATTACTTTAAATGCCGGATGGTTTTGCGGCTATTTACGAACTAAAGCACAAAACAGTATGCCGAGAATTATTTCATTTATTTGCATTAGAGATTTTAATAACGCATGACACTTGCGGCGAGAAGCCATTTAGTACTGATGAAATGAACAAAATTGAAGGACGTTTACTTCGCAAGTTACAGAATATTTCAAGCAAAACCCATGCCCACTTTAAATGAAAAGGGATTTAATGAAACTGTCTTCAGGAAGAAATAAGCTTTTCCTTGTAACAAAATAAAGAAATTTTCGTGCCTAGTTTGCGTGCAAACGATTTTGTCAGGCTTAATTAATGTTTACCAAAGAGCAATCGCATAGTTTTAGATAGTAGATTACCCAAGACACCTCCGGAATTCGTTGCCTTTTTAATACTGCTTCCAGTGTATTGAGAGTGGAAAGGGAGGTGATAAAATCTAAGAGAGGAGACGCGCATCCATTTGGAAAGATTGGATTAATTTTGTGGGAAGAGATTTAGTATAAATACATTAAGAGTATCAAGGTTGAAACCATTTGCTTGTAATTTTCTTCAGCTGCAGAGTTCTGGCTAGCTTTTACACTTGTTCTTTCGTTAGATTCCAAAGAGGTTTGTATTATTATGTGTTAAGAACATCATTTGAAAGGGGACTTTTCCCCCCTTTTCAGTGTTTCATTGTCTTGAGCGAAAAATCACTCTCTGATATTTTTGAATGAAAATCACATGTAAAACGATGTATTATATGGTGTATTTAAATTTTGTTTTAACATCATCTGTAGCTTGTAAATTTGCAGTTGATAAGTTGATCTTTCTCCCTCTTGGCCAATAACTAATTTTTATTCAGCAAGACATCGAAAAAATTAAAAAAAGGTTCTAGTTGTTTTCAACAAAGTCAGTGATCATGAGCGATAGATTTTCAAATTTAAGTTCAGCCGACAATAACCATAACACAAGGTTTATTCCTTTTTTGAAACTTGATTTTTATCACAGAGTGAATTTCAAAGAATTGAAACTGCAGGTCTTGCAAAACGAACAGATAGCAAATATTTATGCTGAGTGATCCTGATTTTGGACACTGAATATACTTTTTTAATGTAATTGACTAAAAGTAACAAAAATTGAGTAGTTGAAATCAGTGAAATATGTAAATAATTGTGTTGTGCCGCCGTTCGGAGTCCTTCGCAACGGTCTTCAGTTTTCCTTCAAAGGCTCTTTAATCATCTTTCTAAAATTTTGAGCCGATTTCATCTAACCAACTGAATCCAGAAGCAGTAAGCCTGTAACTAATTGTAACTCTTTTTGCTATTTTATCCAGTGATAAAATTTAAACTTTCTGATATATTGTTCGTTTGGGAGCTTTTGGTTATCTTATAAACCTTTCAGTGTAGTTACTGAAGAAATTTCATTTTAGTTTTAAATTCATTTGATTAATTCTGGAGTCTAGTGAGAAATCAAGTTGCTTAGGTTCTTAGGTTTTCAGGGGGAGAACGGCTTGTTGCTCTCTACAAAATAATTTACTATGGGTGTGGCCCCTTGCTATTGTATTATTTTCATAAACACGTATATTGGCTGTTATGATTTAATTCTTCCAAAACATTTTCTGGCAAGATTTTGATGATTTTATTCCTTCGTTTTCTCCGCATTTAATGATCAGTTTGAAAAGCCATATCAAACACTCGAAAGAGTGTTTCATCAGGTACACAAACACTTCGAAGTGGGTTTAAAAATCTCTGCTGTGCCTCGTTTTTTCAACCTTCTTCTCGAGTTTGATATATTACGTTCCTTTTCTAGGTCTTGTGATTACTAACACTTAAACTGCAGTGTCATTTTTACTCATAATCTACCGCATTGAAGCTTAGCTATATGATTACACAATATAGAGACAATTGTTGCAAATTTAGATTTGATTTATAAAATACACTGACGCATATATATATATTTTTAAATTTAATCAGATAAAATCTACTTTTTAAAGCACCCACTCAGAAACATTTCACTGTCGAAAATCTGTTCGGAAGACCTTAGTCGCCTTAGATATTCGCAAATAATTGGAACTAGATTTTCTTAAGTTATTATGTCACTTCCAACTTTCGTAACGTATTTAACATAAAAGTATCTGTAAGTTAAACGCCTTTTACTTTAAGCTTAATTAAGGCCCTATAATAAGTATACGGGAAACAGAAAGCGACCCTCAAGTCTTTTCCTAAGCTTTCCTGTCCTGTTTTTTTTTGTCGCTTTGAAACTTTTATTATTTTCATAATTAGTTTGTGTATTTTTTTAATTGCAAGAAGAATTAACAGACTTAATAGACGCGATAAGCATACAAACATTACATTTGACACAAATTATATATACATAATATTACTCATTGTAATTTTTTCATACTTTATTTTCAACATTACGTACTTTTATACACAACAATATACCTACATATACTAATTTTATACCTGACTTACAGCACCACTTACTACTTACACTACATACTCCATTTAAAATGGTTTCGTCTGTATTTATCTTGACCAGTGGGGAGGCGAGGGGAGCTTGTTAGTCGTTATGAACTGTTTACAATTATCCTTATACCCTCTTGATATACCAGCGTTTGTTAAGATGAGATAAGGGAGAGGGAGAATTTTTGTAGGCAAAGCTCCGCGTTTTTTTAAACTAATTGTTTCAACCGCTGACCAAGCGAATCGTGGTATCTGGGGTGAGAATGGATGGGAAGGGTGTGCAGAAAATAACTTAAAAGTTGCTCTTATGTTTTGTGCTAGTTTGAGAAAGAAAATGGCTGCAAAACTGCTGATCATTTGTTTTCTTTTGGCAATGGTCACGTTTGCGACAAGCAAACCTCGCGGAATGAATCCTTTTTTAAAGTTGTTCCATAGAGGTATGCTAGATAAATGATTTGCTTTTGTAAAATATTGAGGAATGATATATATGACATTATTCTAATAGATTCTTTTACCTTGTCGTGTTTGTTTACCAGTTTAAAGGGATGGTTTCACGGTTCGGCGCATGTGCACAGATTAAAATGCTTTATTCGCTTTCTTACCCATTTTATCGATTAAAAAACCACTCACATTTACTTCACATACTATATTTAGTCCAAACAAAGCGAAGGATGACCAAAATTTACAGTAAATTTCAACAAATAACACCGACAAAGTCAACACTGAATAAAACCTTTGACCCGAAGGAATTCTACGCTCTGGTGGCTTTCATGGCCCACATGGGTATGCATAATCATCCATTCATTCAGCTGACTGACCGCGACATTCTCACGGGGAAATTTCCCGCTGGAGTTATCTACTTGCTTCCGATTGGTCTAAACAATGAAATTAAATTGGTTACGTCATGGCTTGCACATGCGCCAAACCGTGAAACCCTCCCTTTAAGGTCATTTGACGTTCTTTAGGAATTAGTTTGTCTTTCTAAAAATCATGCATTACAAAGGTGAGGGTGAGGGTGGCATCAACTCCCTTTGCCAACCTTTTCTTGGACATTTCTTCCGTGGCGTCATTTTGGGAGGCTTAGGCTTTCCGTGGCTGTTGATTTTTTTCTCAGACAAATTTTAATTTGATGTGAACATTTATTCGTACAAGTGGTGAAGTGGTGTAGTAATCATAGTAAATAGACCAAAACAAAAATTGTAGAAAACACGACGGCCTATCAGTTTAAATAAAACCAGATTAAAATAACGTAACACAGCAAAAACCCATAGGGGTGCAACGACCCCCTGTATTCTTCAATCTCCCTTTCCAATTTTTTAATATCTTTCCTCCTCCCATCTAAAGGGGTTACCCAAATTGCTGTTTTCCAAAGCTCAGTTTACTGGGCACAATAAGTAATATAAACATTTTGGAGTAAAATGGCTACTGTGAGAAAAGGCTCACAGCCGCTTTTTTTAAACTCACAATAAATGTCCAATTACAATAAAAATTATCCATAATAAGATGTGGCCCAGAAAATGCGAGGACAATAAATACAGCATTATAAATAGGTAAAAACAAGGCGGGGGAGTATGACAGTCGCTAACAAAAATTCGCCTATCATTTTCGGGTTTCCTTTCATTTAATCTCTTTGGGTTTTCAAAGTAATATAGAACTCCTTTAAAAGCAACACTTCAGATACTTTTACGACGGATGTTTCTAACTTTTGTAGTCCTTCATATTTTCCACTGTTGATTATTTCACAGAAATGATGTACGACCACCCAAAGCGAGCCTTTGAGCCCTGTGCAGATGTCTGCTCGACTTACGCAAACTGCCAGGGAGGCGACTCAACAGGAGAATTTGTCCAGACTTCTGGAAGTTGTGCTAATTCTCAGCTGGTGTGCTGCTATTTTTGGGAGTATTACTAATATTCAATGGAGGTCTTGACATCTCAGGTAATAGGCCATTTCCGAGTTACGTTACGCTTCGTTGTCAAAGCGAGGCTAGGTGCACAACCTTTCATATGAAAATGAGTTTTCATTCACATGCAAATGAAAACTCATTTTCATATGAAAGGTTTCGCACCAAGCCTCGCTTTGATAGAGAGGCTTAAGGCAACTCGGAAATGGCCTATTAAATACCCTTGCTACTACAACATGCCGTGTAAAGTTTCGAGAGTAGCGAAACTGATTACTTTTGCAGCCCTCTGTTATTGCCACTTTCCAGTATCAGTGTTTTTTGATGTAGCTTGCGAGAGCGCTTTTCAAAGCAACAATTTGAGTAATATAAAAAGTTTTGCAAAACCGCTCTCGTAAACCTCAAATCAAAGCCTCGAAACACAGAACAACCGTGAAAGTTTTATACGATTTAAATCGTTACAAAACCGCATCAGAGCTAGTGATGCTGTGGAAGACACGAGACTAATAACAAATTGAAATTATTTTTCAGATATTGACTGGACCCCATGTACTTCTGAGGCATACTAAACGACATCTGCAGTCAAACTAACGTCAAAATATTACATTTCACTGATGAATATCTGAAGAAGACATTTAATAAATTATGGATAAGAGGCTCTTTTTGTTTGTTTGTTTAGTCTGTTGTTCCCTTGTTCCCAGGGCCTTTTCTTCTTCTTTCCTCAACAAGAGAGGGCTGAACAGAAATTACTATGAGAATGAAGTTGAATTAACTTATCGTAAAGTTAAGAGAATTCAACGTGGATCGGTTTGGTAGAATATCTATTAGGAACGCCTTGCATCAGAATAGCCTCAAATGTTTGGATTAATTTGGGTTGTAAACCTAGTAATCTATGGAGTTGCCTTTGGTGAAAGTGTCACCTGGAACTTTCTCGTACTACAAACCAATGAAAACGCTTTTCTCGCGCTCTGATTGACTACTCAAACTCGGGATAGTATTTGCTTTTCATTATGGTAAGACAAAAACGTTCAGAGCGGGAAATTTTGAATTAAAACAACGTTAGTTCTTTTCCCGGGTATATATAATGAATTAGCTGACTCTTTATCACGCCTACAGGTCCAGAGGTTTCGACAACTGGCACCATTGTCCATGCACCCATCGCCAACTGTCATACCATTACCCCTTCAGCCGCACAGTTGGCTGATTTGATTTCCACCCTAGTGCAGTCAAGTCTGCAGCCATCTTCTGTACCTACATACCGCCGGGCATGGAAACTTTTCACCTAATTTTCGCATAATATTTTGGGCAATGCAGTCCTGTCACTCCCTCATGCACCATCCAGTCTTGCACTTTTTATTGCTTTTTTGTATCAACACAATTACGCAGCCTCCACGGCTAATACATATGTTTCGGCTCTTGGCTATTCACACAGGCTGGCGGGTGTCTCAGATCCAACTAAAGTGTTTTTCATTGGGGAAATGCCTAAGGGGTATGGCAAAACTGGCTCACGCCTTGACACACGTTTGCCTATCAAGTTACGTATTCTAAACCAAATTATGCAGGTCTCTTCCTCTATATCATGCACCACATACCAAAGTTGCATGTTTAAAGCAATGTGCTCAATGGCTTTCTTCGCATTTTTGCGAAAAGGTGAAATGACTGTAGATAATTGTCAATCACCGAATGTCCTGCAGCTTATTCAAGTTGACAAGCTGACTGATACTGTGGGTGCTGTCGTTTCTCTGAAGGTGACCTTTCATAATTTTAAACATAATTACAGGCAACACCCCATTGCAGTGATCCTCACCCGCCATCCTTGTGTTTGCCCTGTACAGTCAATTCTTGATTATATTGATTTGCGTGGCCCAGCTGATGGACCATTATTTCAAACTTTGGATGGGCAACCGGTGACTAGGACTGCATTTTCAGAGCTGTTATCTCTTGCAGTTCGCTACTGCGGTTTGGACCCTTCTAGATATAAGGGACATAGCTTCCGCATAGGTGCAGCTTCACATGCTGCTGAATGCGGTTTGTCAAACACCCAGATCCGTCTTTTGGGGCGCTGGAGGTCTGATGCATTTAAGAAGTATATTCGCATTCCTAGTCTAACTTCCTGATCGGTGTGTGGGTGCGGATTATGGCCCAACAATTTTCTTTGGATGTAGCCAATCAGTTGCAGGGACACTGTCGGACTATATTATATATTGCAACAATTGTTTAATTTTTTTATTTGGTGTAGCCGGTCAGTTGCAGGGGCACTGTCGGATTATTTTCTCATATATTACAAGAATTGTTGAATTTCCTTATTTGGTGTAGCCAGTAAGTTGCAGGGGCACTATCTGACTATATTCTTATATATAACAAGAATTGTTTAATTTTTTATAAGGTGTATCCAGACAGTTGCAGGGGCACTGTCTGGCTATATTCTTATATATTACAAGAATTGTTTAATCTTCTTATAAGGTATACCCAGACAGTTGCGGGGGCACTGTATGGCTATATTTTTATATATTTCAAGCATTGTTTCATCTCCTTATTTGGACCAGTGGGGTGGGTTGCCTACTTTACCCAAGTAGGCCTTTGGCACTTTTTGAACCCACCTTTGCTGGGCATACTATCAATTCCTTATCAAATTTTGTCATTTGATCAATTTTATTGAGTTATTAAAACGGCTATGTGCTCAAGGAGGGGCACATAGCCAGATTAATCCATTTGGCGGTTATGTTTTTCCTGCCCAGCAAACCGAGCTCAACATTCCAGCAATTCAACTAAAACTCTATTCAGTAAAAGGCATAAAGGAGTTATTGGCTAGCCAATAAAAATTTTATGTCTTGCACGTTTAATTGTGATGTAATAAATGTATAAAGCACGCCAGAAGCACGTGGACAACTCATGCGGAGGGGGAGTCAATTATAGTAACCCCCCTCTGAAAGATTTTCAATAGCACGAGGTTAACCTTTGAGAGGTCAATCTTCTCAGATCTCTCGCTTGACCAGGCAGCCTTTAGAACTTTTAACCCTCCTCCTCCCCATGTCCGATCCAATGGCTTTCTTGAGCTGGCGCTGTTTGAACCCACCTTTGCTGGGCATACTATCAATTCCTTATCAAATTGTGTCATTTGATCAATTTTATTGAGTTATTAAAACGGCTATGTGCTCAAGGAGGGGCACATAGCCAGATTCATCCATTTGGCGGTTATGTTTTTCCTGCCCATAGCAAACCGAGCTCAACATTCCAGCAATTCAACTAAAACTCTATTCAGTAAAAGGCATAAATAAGATATATTGCCGTCATATGAGAAAAATACCTAACGAAATGGTGGTTTAGTGGATACACGTTCATATTTTTGCTGTGATAAGATCGATTCGAGCGGTGATCATGAAATAGATGGAATTACAGTCCAAGTTTACTCCTGTGTCCTGTGCGTATTTTCATACGTCGCGGTATAAGTGGCGGCCATTTGGTGATCAAGTTGCCTCAGACCTAAAAAATGTGACAATCTTCTCTCTAGGAGAAAATATATTCACACTTCTAAATAATATTTGTATAAAAAAACTCCAAAACTTCACGAACAAAAAATAATTGCAGAAAGGTTTCGTGTGAGAAAGAATCACTCGTCTACCCCACATACAACTCGCCAAATTGCGACTGAGTGGAGCCTGGGGCTAGGAGGAAACCAAGATGGCCGGAAGTATTCCTTGTTCAATGGTAGTATTGGGCAGCAGGAACGCGGCTTCAACGTCCAACATCGCTTTAGCTTATTTGTCAACGTCTGGCTCATTTACGGTTGAATAAAAATAAGGTGCTTTTCTCCTAGCCGTGAATCTCTTTTGTTGGTATGACAGTGGCATGGCGGAACCAAAGTTTGGCTTTGCAAGGAGGCGACCCATGTTTTGGTAGATGAGCGTCAATATAAGCTCGAATTAAAGCTAGCTTATACATTTTCACAAAATGTTGCTTATCTTTGCTTAGAACCCGGACATTTCAAATGGGCAGACCTGCACCTTTCGTAACGCCTCACAGGATTGGCTAAGAAAACAATAGAACAAACAACACAACAATGGACCCTAGCCCTAAAAACAATAGAGGTGCACCTCATCCAGGTCGAACGAAATTAGAGGTTCCGAAGAGGTGCAGGCGTACTGTTTCAAATAACCTTATTATTAATTCATGTATTACTATAATTTGCTATTAAATATTCAAGCTGAGCCTTGTTCGGATGGAACGACGCGACACCATTTTGACTCCTTCAATTCTCATTTCACGTAAGATACAATGGACTTTAGAGCGCACGTCTAAATACTTTATATACGTAACGTCACTTTCCTTAAAAGAAAAAAGAATGGCAAAACGCAGGCATTACATGCATAACTTGTTCTGAAAACATATGCTCTGTATAAACATACTAAATCTGTTTTTTTTTTTTACGGGGGCGGGGGCGGGGTGGAAAATGTTGAAATAAATTGTTGCAGAGGCTATAAACACTGAAATAAATTGTATGCAAGCATAAAATAAAGAAAAAAAATTGTTTGCTGAATGTATGGAAGTTGGACGGAGACACAAAAAAATTGTTTGCAGCAGGTGCCGCATATAAATTTAACGTTAGGTAACATCTCAAAGTCTCTCAATCTTGGCGGAAGACGAATCCTACTGGTTCTTGTTTGAATTGCAAATACATATAGACTAATTTACAATTCATTATTTATTATTCTTTTTTTTTCGCACCTTCACCACGAGGAAAGCGAAGGAGGTTGAAAGAGTTATTTTCATGTTGACAGATAATTCTGGATTGCAAACGAAACTTAAATAACTTTAATGTTGTTCGAGATGAGTAACAAAGTCATCTGCCCCAGCATGCAGACCACAGCATTTTCTGAAGCGAAGATGTATTTTGTCAACACGAGGATAAATGAAAATCAGACTTCGAAACGTCTTCTTCAAACTACGTACTTCAGGTAAGAAAAATATTTTATTGTTATACAGTTTTCTTGCAGCATTTAATGAGGGTTGTTTTCAAGCAATGGCTAAAACGATCGGCTGGTTCAATTTACACTCGACGCTATTAATACTCTACTTTACTTTGTTAGTCTGCAACTAGAATTTCAGCCGCCACATTTAACAATTGCCTCTTATTAAATCAACCGTGCATTACTGATATAACCGCTGTATATGGTTTGAGATGATATACACAGATACGGCAATTTTAATTTATTCTGGTCAATTCACACAGGACGCTATAAGACTGATGCTACTAAGTTAGTCTACAACTAACATATCAGCCATATTTAACAATTCCGTCTCAAATAATCGGGTGTGTAGAAAATAACCGTTGTATAGGGCGATCTTTGTCTACACTTTATGCCTCATTAGCATATGTGCATCATTTGGGGGAATCCCTCGGATCCACCACTGGTTCCTGTATGGCACGGACGAGAAAGGAGAGGGAATCGCCAGTTAGTTTGGTATCCACTACTAGCGACATAACGATTTTAATCATAAGCGCCGTCATTTATGTCGCTTAGGGCTTAGTCTCAGTGGAAGCGACCTGAAAAGCATACTCGTACTGAGCGCTTATAATCGACATAATCATTATCAATGATAATAATTCATCTCCGTCTCTCTCTCCAGGCAAATGCCAGACAGATACGGCATGGAACAATGTGGCAGTCACCATTAACCTCATCATGAATTGTTTCAGGAGGTGAGATTTGGTAAATCATTTCATGATTAGATGTAGATATTTTGGGTTTGTGTCTAAAAGAGACAACGATTAGTTTCATACGACTCTCGGGGATAGTCGAGCGAACAAAATACGCCAGAGCGCGAACAAATCGCCTGGTTTTCAGGAGACATGACTCAACCGCGTTTCACTCGCGGGATCTTCCTTGCGGAAAGAAGACAGACGACAACTCTCCGCCTTGAATGGTTTCCAACGAGCAGGCGCCATTCGCTCGAGTGTTTCGCCCTCGCGACTATCCCTCAGGAAAAAATAAGAGCGAGATCGAATAATCGTCGTCTGGACAAATTAAACGGGTAAAAAAGACTATATGTTTTGTTCCAGGAAATGTCAGGGTTATGAGATTAAGACAACAAATCTACCTCAAAAGAAATTTGGACAAGGGAGGGTGTGGCTGGAGGCTTCAGTCCCGTTTAACTTTCGGCTTTCGATTCTTTAGTTAGACAGATACATTTCCCAGCGAATACGTATACTTAAATGATAGTTTTCCTTTTTAGGTTAAACATGGAAATGAGAAACCATAGCAGAGCTTCCATTAACTTCGACATGATAATGTTTAAAGAGGTGAGTTGATTACTGAAGCTTTAATAGATGTCTTCCGTAACTTCTGTAGTGAGGGATTACAAAATGAATGAAAACTGCTGAGTTGATAAGGTGAATTAGCTACCGGAGGGAGATTCAAAAGGTGACGTTTCTAGCTCTAGCCGTTCATCATTTTGTGATTCGCTCTGACGGCGGACTTGCGCTTGAACGGGTCAGCTTTTGAATCCTTTTTACGGTGGCCAATTTACCTTAGTTATTAACTCAGTTGATGAAAAATAAAATTCGTGTCTACCTTTTTGATATCCAAAAAATGATGGCATTTATTGATGTATTTTGGTTTTATTACTATGCAGGATTCAAGGAAACTGTGAATGCCAGAATGAAAAAAGGAAGAAAGTAAGACAACCAACTTAAACAAAGAAAGAGGTAGAGAAACTAGTTTTAGTTTAAGTGCATCTCAAAGATGACCTTTTTTAAATTTTGTTTATCGCTGCCAAATTCGAACATAATTTTCTTAGCTCAGTCGAGATACAGTGCAACACAGATATAACAAGAGGCTCCCAGCAGCGTATACTCATGCGCATGCGTAAGAAAGTTTTATGATATATTTTAAACAAGATAAGAAGATGTCCGACATGGAGAAGAGTTACTTCTTTCATTCAGTCATCGTTCCTGCAAACCATGTTGTTTACTATTGATTGTTTTGTTAATGAAGGCTGTACCACAATGAAGCCAGTGATTCGTCTAAGTCTTATATATACCTGACGTGAACATTAGTAATGTAAGTAGGGTTGTAGGAGGCGCTGTTGTGACATTTCAGTGACGCTGTTTTGCCGGAAGAGAGAGTAGCCGGAAGTCACTAAACAGGAAGTGTAAATGGCAAAGCTATGAACCGGAAGTGTTCAATTTAAAATATGCATACATAAATTTGCATGCAAAATCGTGACACAAAAAATAATAAAAATAATAATAACAAGAAAAACGGAGCCGGAACCTTACCTCATGCCGCTTCGCTCATGAGTAAAAATCTTCGCCGCGCGGTTTAACAAACAAATTCCAGTACCAATTGATAAATGACAACACAAAGAGAATGAAACCTTGTAATCGAATAACTGCATTGTTTCACCCATATATTTCTCGTTAAGAGAAAAAATATAAATATCCAGGGAACGGTTAGGCAACTTCAATTGTAAGGATTAGTGTTAAAGTAGAATCACAAATTCTCAATGTTATAACAATTGATCGTCGCACAATGTCGGCCCCTAGTATGTCGTCAGCAAGGACGTTAAAATCGAGGCGAATTGGAGAAAAGTTGTTTCACGGTTTTCATCAAGAGTAAATAGGAGTAGATAAGATTTCTTTTTCCAAGTGGAGATATCAGGCCATTTACTGCTCTCAAGCATACCTGTGGCTGTAAATAGACGTCCAAAGAATACGTCATGCTTGAGAGTTGTCGAGAATAAACCAAACAAATATTAAGGTGGTATTCTACCCAAAATTCGATGTCTAGCTTGCAATGTTGGTTTTTTTTGAAAATGGCAAAATTGTAATCTTAAAACACTTGAGAATACCATTTTGAAAGAATTCCTGTAAATTTACAGCACTAAGCAAGTGAACTATACGATAAGTGAATAGTGGTATATAATTTTCCCATAGCAACGGCCCTAGCAGCTATCGTTTACATTAGTTTAATGCTCAACAAACGTGCTAAATGAATTCAATCACTCCCGCCCCCCACTCGGGCTATAATTTATCTAAAATCGATTATCTTAACTTTAAGGCTATTTTTCTCAATTGGTAGATTTTGACCAAACACTTTGCAAAACCTTCTCTTTGACAAAATATTTAACCTATGTTGATCAATTTTGCTACAGGCTTTTGTGAATAGTTTTCCTATGATATAAATCTAACAGTACAATAATTTTCCAAATTTAGTACATAAAGTTTTGGAAAAAATGCCGATGGGTGTGGCCAGAAATTGTTGTGTTTCCTTTTTGCACCCTGTTGAATGAAGGAAAATTAATGTGGTTGTAATTTTTAGGTTCATATCACAGATCTGTGTTCTAAACAAGCTCCAAAAGTTTCAGAATCTAATGTTGTTTCAATGTAGAGCTAGAGAAGCTGGCGTGAAGTTTATGAAACAGAGGGCTTAGGGCGTGGCACGGTTGCTATAGAGACCATATATGTGATAACACATGTCAAACAATTTCTCGTAAAGAGTGTAACCACTTAGTATTAAAATAAATTTGCTCAACCTTAATGCAAAATTTTCCATGTTTTAGGGTGCCATTCCACCTTAAAACATGCACAGCCTTCGAGTAGACACATGTACGCGTTGCGGACCTATTTTTCTTATTGATGTAATACTGTTTTTGCCCTAACAATACCAGACCTAAAAAGTCAATAAGGAATTCATTTATGGACCAATTTATTCGTGAAAATCGTACTCCTTGTTAAGTTTTCAGTCAAAGTTATATTTTAAAAGTCATTTTGCCCACTTTTTAACGTGTCAATTTTTAGTGAAGACTGGATACTGGATTTTAATGTTTTAAAACAACTCAGTAAAAGCCGTTAGGGCGTGCAATTCAACTGATGGTTTGCCAGTTTTCAGAAAGGTTCCAAAACGATTTCTCAGAGGAAATTGACTAGAAGGGTTTCTTTTTCTGTTTTCAATTGGGGGTTAGGGTTATTTCAGTAAATATCATGGGCCATTTTGTGTCTTTGGAAAAATGTCTCAGCCATTTTGTCCGATTTATGTCATATTAGGGATTTCAACTTATAGTAATCAAAACAATTTTTGGTAAAAATTTAAAGGCACGTTTTCGGTGTTCAGCATTAATTGTTATATAATACACGTAATTTTTGTCGTCCTTTTCTATGAACTTTTCCGTGCTTCGGGTTTTCCAGTCAGACTTAACAAGCGACGAAGAGAGAGAGAGAGAGAGAGAGAGAGAGAGAGAGAGAGAGAGAGAGAGAGAGAGAGAGAGAGAGAGAGAGAGAGAGAGAGAGAGAGAGAGAGAGAGAGAGAGAGAGAGAGAGAGAGAGAGAGAGAGAGAGAGAGAGAGAGAGAGAGAGAGAGAGAGAGAGAGAGAGAGTTAGAGTTAGAGTTAGAGTTAGATTGCTCTGCGTATTTGCTACCATAAGTGCGTATTTGATACCGTAGCAAATACTCAATGCGTATTTGATACCGTAGCAAATACTTGCTACCACAAATGCGTATTTGCTACCGTAGCAAATACCCACAATGAGTATTTGCAACCACAAATGCGTATTTGCTACCGTAGCAAATATTCACGGTCAATTTTTACAATATATATAAATATACGCTTCCGTTGGGAATACTAAAAACTGAATTTTGCTACTAATATCGAGTACGTATTACCTTTGCGGAACAAATATCCATCATGACCAGAAACAAATGCATGTAAGTCTTAGGCGAAGAAATATAACTCAACATTCTTTTTACAGTTAAATATGTATTACAGTCAAATATGTACAGTTAAATATGTATGTATGTATGTATGTATGTATATGTATCATTGCCAGAATTTTCTCGGTTGCCTATTCTTTATTTTACCGCTCCTTGAATCACTTGTGTGAAGTGCAAGTTCTTTCGTGATGTACTTGTGTTGTATGAATCAATAATAATAAAAAATATATTTTAACAGAAAAACTGGTTCCTTCTTAACTGAAAGTGTACACTAATATGGAAGGCTGGTTTAAGGTGCACGTGGATCCTTCTGCACTCTACTTAAAGAGGTTTGTAGTATCTTTTACCTTCTGTAGTACTCGACTGGATCTTATTTAACCTCCTTTTGATGTCGTGTTTTCTCTGGAAGATCACAAATATTTGTCATCTGTCATGATCAGATGTTTGGATGAAAAATTTTAAGTCATAATAATAGTACGTTTAGCTACTAAAGACTTGACATTAATCCCTCTGATTCTGCGACGATATAATCAGTTCTTTCTTCTTGTATTGGCTCTATTAGGTGTTTATAGTTCGTAAATGTTACGTTTAATCGAAAGGTAGCATTGCCATCGCAAAGAAAATGTTTGAATTTGAAATACACGCAGTGCGTGTAAGTTTTAGATGACAAAATTCGAATAAAATAACAGACGTAAACATAGATTTTTCTGTTGCTAGACATTCCTTTACAATATTTATATCAAAGCGTTTTTAAACTAAGCGTTTTTTGACCGCGATAACAGTTGATAACTGCGACCTGTGTATGTCCAACTCTAAGGCATATTGTTAACCTGCTGTTTAAATTTTTTTGACCATATTTTCCCATTATAGTATGAAAGAAATGGACAACGCAGGATTTACTTCTTCCCCAGCCGATAACGAAGCTTCAACGTCCACCAATGTAAATCGCCCTACGAGGTTAGTTTATTTATATGGCCTTCAGGCCATGTTCAAGTGGAGGCAGCCTAGTTTTTATGTGATAAGCTTCCTTGATACAGGTAAATTCCAGTAACTGCCCGTGTCAACTATAGTGGTATTGTCCCTCACTGTGTCGAGGTTGTTTCTGTTCATTTACCATGGAAAATTGCAGCGCGCTAATAAAAATGATTAAATATAACGCTATCTTTATTTTGCTTCTAATTAACTATGGCTTGAAAGCGGGCTGCGAACTTTTATTATTTAAATACTTTAAGACTCCGCGATTCCTTTTTTTATCTCTGACTTGATAATGGTTATAAATTAAACGGAAATATTGCCTTAACTTATAATTGCACTTACAACTTACTCTAGTAAATATTACCTAGAAGTTTTCGTTATTCGGATTAGCTTCCATCCTTTATTGCTTGAAATTGTTGGCTGCCCCTGGATTTAAGGTGCTTTTACTCCTGCCCCGTTTTAGTAGTTTGTTTTTTAGCAGGTGTATGAAAGTTATCCTGAACTATTTCATCTTCCCAACTGGGTTCAAACCCCTTTATACAGGGTTGAGTAACGAGAGATCAAAGAATGCACCAAATGCCTACATACATTATAGTTATTCTTGCCATATAATATTGCTGAGTGGCATATTTAACAATTATTCAATAAGCGCGCGTTGGATATGAGATCAAGTCAGGTCAACTTCATTTAGGCAGGGTAGCCAAATCATTACTTGGCTGGTATCAACAGGGGCCTTGCGTAAGAGAGAGAGTGGATAGCCAACGACGGGCGTAGCGCGAAGTTGGCCATAACTATCTCATATCGAACAAACGCGAGTGGAATAATTGTTTTATTAAAAACGCCCAAATAACTGAGTTATTTTAGCTCCCCTGCTGTTCTCGCTGATGCGTACACTTACTATATTTGTGGTCCACGGTATATGAGATACCATGGCCAATAAACCAATCAAAACTCAGGAATTGCAATGTATGATGGCTAGTTTTTAATAGCGTGAAATAGCGCGAGTGTTTTTTTTTTCTGTATATACAGGAGGGGTGTGTATAGAAATAAAATTCCTGTCACGAGTGAAACACTCGCTGTAAACCACTAAAAGGCTTCACATAACTAATTTATTCCATGTCCAATCATTTGACTAGATAAAACTAATAAAACTTTTTGAATTAAGGTATAGCTATTAATTTACTACTACAACTAGCCCGTTTCAGTGACGGGACTTCCTTCAAGCTTAATAAATAAGAATTCTATTACGTTTAGCATTGCAATGTGTCTAGCAAAGGATTATTTACCATTTTGTCTTTATCGAGTGCATTTACACGCCTCGATTATCACCACAACGTCTTTGACATCGCAAATTATTAAATTAGTGAAATAAATTAAATGATCCTCGCACTGTGTTATCAATCAATTTAATGCTTAAATTGCTTAATCACTGCGAGGATCATCATATACTCATGAAGTCTGTAAAATTAGTTTAAGCTACATGTGGACATAAAGACGAGATTATTTAATAGTTATAAAAATATGAGTTTTAAGTTGAGATTAAACACAGGGCAGCCTAAAGACTGGTTTGACAACGTTTTTGTTTCAGGTCACTGGAACTCGATCTACTGTCAGGAAGAGAGGACCAGGAAGAAGAAATGAAACTGAACAAAACAGCGCTAAACAGACAAGGTCAGAAAAATGGCGCGGGAAATGAAAGTAAAGAGGAAGTGAATCATAACTAAATACCTAACGGTTACTGAGCCAGGGGGGTTTAGCCATTTTATTGTACATGCTTTCTCTATAGTTGTAGAGTATGTGTAATAGTATCAGAGTAACGCTTGTTATTTAGTTACGTTTCGTTCTAAACAAAGTCTACAGGGAGTTTTTTTGTAGGTTAGGTCTGCTTTTATCGGCGTATCGTTAACAGTGAGTTAAAAGTCCTTTCTCCAGTTACCTAACAGCGTCATTGATGAATACGCATCAGATCAACACTATTGTCGATCACTGAAACGTTCTAGAGTGTTATTAGAACGAAACTAAAATGACGAGTGTAGCCCTTATAATATAGTTGGGCAAGAATAATCACTAGTTCCCTGATAACGTCGTTAATGAATCGCACTATATCTCCCACACGATTATCGATCACTAAAGCGTGCTTTACACTTATTTTACCTAGACGCAACTAAATAACGGGTGTACCCTGATAGTATTATTAAGCCCGAATAATAGATCAAAAATAGTGTTTTTGACAATAAGAGTAAAGGCGTGTACAGTTAAATAACCCTATGTTAACGGCTACTTCGGCTTTGATTGAGAAATCATTAACAGTGAGTTAAAGAGTCATTTTTAATTGTTACCTGACAGCGTCGTTAATGATTGCGCACGTTGTCTTCTACACGATTGTTTACACTTATTAGAACCAATCGTTAACATTGAGTTTAAAGACATTTTTAGTTCCCTGACAACGACGTCAATAAATGCCTTTCTATAGCTACCTGACAGTGTCGTTCAGTGAATGCGTAACAGATCGTCTACACGATTAACGATCACTGAAACGCACTCTAGAGTTATTAAAACGAAATTAAATAACGAGTGTAACTTTTACACTATCGTTAGGCCGAAATAATCTCTTCTTTTGTTTATAACTTGGCTAATGAACGCGCACATTATTTTGGACACAATTGTTAATCACTGAAAAAGTAAAAGTTAACTTTTAGTACGTAGTTAACCTGTAGTACGTTTTTTATATCATCACTGAACATTTTGATTACACAAATTCTTACTGTCAGGCCTTGGTGTCCTTTTCAAGGTTTATGTTAAAAAAAATAGTTAACCACAGTTAACTTTTAGTTCGTTATGTACTAAAAATTTACTTTAAGTATGTAGTTGATGTTTAGTACGTTTTGTATATCATTGAACATTGTGATTATACAAATTCTTACTGTCTCTGGCCTTGGTGTTGTTTTCGAGGCTTATGTTGAAAAACAAGTTATTGTTAACCATAGTTAACTTTAAGTACGTTTTGTACTAAAAATTAACCTTCAGTGCTTAGTTAACGTTTAGTAGGTTTTGTATATCGTTGAACATTTTGATTACACATTCTTAGTGTCTGGCTTTGGTGTTCTTTTAAAGGTTTAACTTCGGCACACACGATACGACTAGTCCCCGTGACCAGTTCCTTACGCGTGAATTACCCATTTTCTTCAAAAAACTGACTGACCACCGAGGCCAAATTTTTGACCCTGCGACTACAATCTTAGACAAAACTAGTTGAGACTTTTGTACACTAACGCGTGAAAACCAGACTTACTTCGAAAATCATTAAAAATATCGTGTAAAACAATGCTTAAACCCCCCTCCCCCCATTCTTAAGACCCGCCCACCACTACCCTCCTTCGATCCTTTAGCAGTGCACCCTTGCTTCAGGCCCTCGCTTCTTTTACGCCACACTCTTCCTTTTGGAGCACGCGCTTGATCTGCTGGATTTGTTTTGTAGTAGAAACTAACACCATCAAGAAAAAACGCAACTTTCTCTTTCCAAACATCACCAGAGTATTTTTTCTTCATGTCTTTTGCAAAGAGTACGCGCTTGCGCAAATCACGCGCTGACATCAATCCCTTCTTTCGCGCTTGAAGGTAAAAATACCCCTTCCTATTCAAAAATCTACGGACAGTTCGGTCGCTGACCTTGTTTTCTGGCACTCCGGCTTGTTTCATTAGTCGTTTCGATGAAAACTGCCCCTCTTGCTTCCTTAACACAGCCAAACTTCGTAGCAATTTGCGTTCATCACGGGGGCATAACTTCCTTGGTCTACCACCAAAACAACATCTTCTTTTTTGTCCCTCGGATAAAAATGATTCGTTTCGAATCCTATACACAGTAGCTCTTGAAACATGGCATTTCTTCACGATGTCTTCAGTTTTAAAAGCCTTATCGCGAGCTAAAAAGGCAATATATGCCCGTCTCTTTGGCTCAATAGCGGCTGAGAATACCATGTTTTTTTCGCACATCTGATCAAAACACTGCACTAATTGGCTAAGCGGTTATCTGTGACGCGCCAAAAAATGTTATTTATTGTTCTCATTGAGGATTTCATTTAAAACCAAAGACTTCAAATCAGAATACCAGTTGAATGTAATTAACTGCCGGACTAATAGTTAAATAAAACAATGTTTCACTGAGATAAAATAAGTTTGGTTGTTTCTACAATCGTGGACAAAACTAGTTGAGACTTTTGTACACTAACGCGTGAAAACCAGACTTACTTCGAAAATCATTAAAAATATCGTGCAAAACAATGCTTAAACCCCCCTCCCCCCATTCAATGTTGTTCATTATTTTTGTTGGACTGTAGAAAAATTATTTCAACATTTGAACAACATTGTACAGGGGGGGGGGGGGGGGGGTAAGAAATGAATGTCATGTGCGTTGAGCTTAAAATGTCGTATTTTGTCTCAACCCTTTTGTCTAAGATTGTAGCCCCATGAATTCAAACTAGTTTTTAATCATCATACTAGTCGCAGGCACTAATCCTATGAAATTTTGATTGTCCAGTCGTGTGAGCTGTTTGTGCAATTAGTCCCTACGACCGAAATAAAAGTCAACCGATCAAAATCCAAAGCAGTCGGTCACTGCGACTAGTTCCTTCGTGTAAACACTACATTGGACTTATCTCTGCGGCTGGTTGCATGGTAATTAGCGTGACTAGTCCCTACGTGGTTTGCCGAACTGCATGTTAAAAAAGTTGTAGCTAGCCATGGTTAACTTTTTAGTACGTTTTTTTTATCAAAGGTCAGCGTTAAGTACATAGTCAACCTTTAATACGTTTTGGTACAGATATCGAACATGTTTATTATACACGTTCTCACCGTTTGGCCTTGGTGTTCTTTTTGAGGCTTATGCTAAAAAAAGTTGTTAACGAATAATAAACGTTTTGATTAAATGATTCTTTGTTTCATGATATTTTACTTCTATCTTACATCTGCCTGATAGAAAATAGGCTAGTTTCGAATTACGCTTCACTGATCCTAAACACAAGATCTAAGTCGAGGTTCAGGGGAATAATTTGAATTTTCTTTTGTTTTATTCCCCTCAACCTCGACTTCGCTCCTTTGTTTGGGATCAGCAGAGCGTAATTCGAAAGTAGCCTATTAATCATTATCATTCCCCTCTCCTTATTCCCACTCAAACGATTTCTGTGTCTGAGAAGACAGGATTTTACCCGTTACATCAAGCACACCACTTCCTATTTTATTGTCTTCGGGTATAAAGCATCCGTTTTGTGATATATTGATTTTGTGAAAACAGATCACATTTAAGTATGTACTTAATAGTTACAAAAGTTTAATTTAACTGGCAGAATTGAAAAAAAATCTGGTCATTTTCTCCTTTCCTTAATCCTTATTGACTGGAACCGTTAACGAGAACGGAAACTGTAGTTTTTACACGCGTCCCTATAACATTAATCCTATCCCCATTTCTTGTATTGTTGGTGCTATTGTTAAATGTCATGCTGTAATTCGTGCGTCGCGCGAGGAGATATTGTCAAACGAAATTTAAACAAAAAATGTCGGCTTTTGTTGTTGAAGAACATATAGTGTTGATCTCTCAACTTTCTTTACAAACTTCTTTCAGGTGAACAGGTGAAATTTCATTACAATGAATTTACTTTACACTGAATGGTGTGCTTTTCTTTTTTTTTCTTGTAAGTGCGACAAATATAGTGCTCGCCAGCGCAACTGACAAATTCGATTTAGGTAAAAGTAGTAAGTATAAACTATAACTATATTAACTATAACTATGAACACGTGAAAAAATGGAGGAAGAACAAATTATTATGTTGCGAGTGAGAATGAAGCAGAAAAGGAGGCAGTCTCTCATCAAGCAATCGAGCAAGAACCTAACGCGATGTGTCAAAACTGGGGGTGAATGTGGAGGAAAACTTTTTCTCCAAAGAAAAAAGTTTTTCTGGAGGAAAACTTTTTCTCCAAAGAAAAAAGTTTTTCTGGAGGAAAACTTTTTCTCCAAAGAAAAAAGTTGTTCAGGAGGAAAAATTTTTCTCCAAAGAAAAAAGTTTTTCTGGAGGAAAAATTTTTTTCCAAAGAAAAAAGATTTTCTGGAGGAAAACTTTTTCTCCAAAGAAAAAAGTTTTTCTGAAGGAAAAACGTTTTCTCCAAAGAAAAAAGTTTTTCTGGAGGAAAATTTTTTCTCCAAAGAAAAAAGTTTTTCAGGAGGAAAACTTTTTCTCCAAAGAAAAAATTTTTTCTGGAGGAAAACTTTTTCTCCACTCCAAAGAAAAAATTTTTTCTGGAGGAAAACTTTTCCTCCAAACAAAAAAATTTTTGAGGAAAACTTTTTCTCCAAAGAAAAAAGTTTTTCTGGAGGAAAACTTTTTCTCCAAAGAAAAAAGTTTTTCAGGAGGAAAACTTTTTCTCCAAAGAAAAAAGTTTTTCTGGAGGAAAAATTTTTCTCCAAAGAAAAAAGTTTTTCTGGAGGAAAACTTTTTCTTCAAAGAAAAAAGTTTTTCTGGTGGAAAACTTTTTCTCCAAAGAAAAAAAGTTTTTCTGGAGGAAAACTTTTTCTCCAAAGAAAAAAGTTTTTCTGGAGGAAAAATTTTTTTCCAAAGAAAAAAGATTTTCTGGAGGAAAACTTTTTCTCCAAAAAAAAAGTTTTTCTGAAGGAAAAACGTTTTCTCCAAAGAAAAAAGTTTTTCTGGAGGAAAATTTTTTCTCCAAAGCAAAAAGGTTTTTCAGGAGGAAAACTTTTTCTCCAAAGAAAAAATTTTTTCTGGAGAAAAACTTTTTCTCCACTCCAAAGAAAAAATTTTTTCTGGAGGAAAACTTTTTCTCCAAAGAAAAAAATTTTTTCTGGAGGAAAACTTTTTCTCCAAAGAAAAAAAGTTTTTCTGGAGGAAAACTTTTTCTCCAAAGAAAAAAATTTTTGAGGAAAACTTTTTCTCCAAACAAAAAAGTTTTTCTGGAGGAAAAATTTTTTTCCAAAGAAAAAAGATTTTCTGGAGGAAAACTTTTTCTCCAAAGAAAAAAGTTTTTCTGAAGGAAAAACGTTTTCTCCAAAGAAAAAAGTTTTTCTGGAGGAAAATTTTTTCTCCAAAGAAAAATGTTTTTCTGGAGGAAAACTTTTTCTCCAAAGAAAAAATTTTTTTCTGGAGGAAAACTTTTTCTGGAGGAAAACTTTTTCTGCAAACAAAAAAATTTTTGAGAAAAACTTTTTCTCCAAACAAAAAAGTTTTTCTGGAGGAAAACTTTTTCTCCAAAGAAAAAAATTTTTGAGGAAAACTTTTTCTCCAAACAAAAAAGTTTTTCTGGAGGAAAAATTTTTTTCCAAAGAAAAAAGATTTTCTGGAGGAAAACTTTTTCTCCAAAGAAAAAAGTTTTTCTGAAGGAAAAACGTTTTCTCCAAAGAAAAAAGTTTTTCTGGAGGAAAATTTTTTCTCCAAAGAAAAATGTTTTTCTGGAGGAAAACTTTTTCTCCAAAGAAAAAATTTTTTTCTGGAGGAAAACTTTTTCTGGAGGAAAACTTTTTCTGCAAACAAAAAAATTTTTGAGAAAAACTTTTTCTCCAAACAAAAAAGTTTTTCTGGAGAAAAATTTTTTCTCCAAAGAAAAAAGTTTTTCTGGAGGAAAAATTTTTCTCCAAAGAAAAAAGTTTTTCTGGAGGAAAACTTTTTCTCCAAACAAAAAAGTTTTTCTGGAGGAAAACTTTTTCTCCAAAGAAAAAAGTTTTTCTGGAGGAAAACTTTTTCTCCAAAGAAAAAAGTTTTTCTGGAGGAAAACTTTTTCTCCAAAGAAAAAATTTTTTCTGGAGGAAAAGAAAAAAGAAAAAAAGTTTTTCTGGAGGAAAACTTTTTCTCCAAAGAAAAAAGTTTTTCAGGAGGAAAACTTTTTCTCCAAAGAAAAAAGTTTTTCTGGAGGAAAAATTTTTCTCCAAAGAAAAAAGTTTTTCTGGAGGAAAACTTTTTCTTCAAAGAAAAAAGTTTTTCTGGTGGAAAACTTTTTCACCAAAGAAAAAAAGTTTTTCTGGAGGAAAACGTTTTCTCCAAAGAAAATAGTTTTTCTGGAGGAAAAATTTTTTTCCAAAGAAAAAAGTTTTTCAGGAGGAAAACTTTTTCTCCAAAGAAAAAATTTTTTCTGGAGGAAAACTTTTTCTCCACTCCAAAGAAAAAATTTTTTCTGGAGGAAAACTTTTTCTCCAAAGAAAAAAATTTTTGAGAATAACTTTTTCTCCAAAGAAAAAAGTTTTTCTGGAGGAAAACTTTTTCTCCAAAGAAAAAAGTTTTTCTGGAGGAAAACTTTTTCTCCAAAGAAAAAAGTTTTTCTGGAGGAAAACATTTTCTCCAAAGAAAAAATTTTTTCTGGAGGAAAACTTTTTCTCCAAAGAAAAAGGTTTTTCTGGAGGAAAACTTTTTCTCCAAACAAAAAAGTTTTTCTGGAGGAAAACTTTTTCTCCAAAGAAAAAAGATTTTCTGGAGGAAAACTTTTTCTCCAAAAAAAAAGTTTTTCTGAAGGAAAAACGTTTTCTCCAAAGAAAAAAGTTTTTCTGGAGGAAAATTTTTTCTCCAAAGCAAAAAGGTTTTTCAGGAGGAAAACTTTTTCTCCAAAGAAAAAATTTTTTCTGGAGAAAAACTTTTTCTCCACTCCAAAGAAAAAATTTTTTCTGGAGGAAAACTTTTTCTCCAAAGAAAAAAATTTTTTCTGGAGGAAAACTTTTTCTCCAAAGAAAAAAAGTTTTTCTGGAGGAAAACTTTTTCTCCAAAGAAAAAAATTTTTGAGGAAAACTTTTTCTCCAAACAAAAAAGTTTTTCTGGAGGAAAAATTTTTTTCCAAAGAAAAAAGATTTTCTGGAGGAAAACTTTTTCTCCAAAGAAAAAAGTTTTTCTGAAGGAAAAACGTTTTCTCCAAAGAAAAAAGTTTTTCTGGAGGAAAATTTTTTCTCCAAAGAAAAATGTTTTTCTGGAGGAAAACTTTTTCTCCAAAGAAAAAATTTTTTTCTGGAGGAAAACTTTTTCTGGAGGAAAACTTTTTCTGCAAACAAAAAAATTTTTGAGAAAAACTTTTTCTCCAAACAAAAAAGTTTTTCTGGAGGAAAACTTTTTCTCCAAAGAAAAAAATTTTTGAGGAAAACTTTTTCTCCAAACAAAAAAGTTTTTCTGGAGGAAAAATTTTTTTCCAAAGAAAAAAGATTTTCTGGAGGAAAACTTTTTCTCCAAAGAAAAAAGTTTTTCTGAAGGAAAAACGTTTTCTCCAAAGAAAAAAGTTTTTCTGGAGGAAAATTTTTTCTCCAAAGAAAAATGTTTTTCTGGAGGAAAACTTTTTCTCCAAAGAAAAAATTTTTTTCTGGAGGAAAACTTTTTCTGGAGGAAAACTTTTTCTGCAAACAAAAAAATTTTTGAGAAAAACTTTTTCTCCAAACAAAAAAGTTTTTCTGGAGAAAAATTTTTTCTCCAAAGAAAAAAGTTTTTCTGGAGGAAAAATTTTTCTCCAAAGAAAAAAGTTTTTCTGGAGGAAAACTTTTTCTCCAAACAAAAAAGTTTTTCTGGAGGAAAACTTTTTCTCCAAAGAAAAAAGTTTTTCTGGAGGAAAACTTTTTCTCCAAAGAAAAAAGTTTTTCTGGAGGAAAACTTTTTCTCCAAAGAAAAAATTTTTTCTGGAGGAAAAGAAAAAAGAAAAAAAGTTTTTCTGGAGGAAAACTTTTTCTCCAAAGAAAAAAGTTTTTCAGGAGGAAAACTTTTTCTCCAAAGAAAAAAGTTTTTCTGGAGGAAAAATTTTTCTCCAAAGAAAAAAGTTTTTCTGGAGGAAAACTTTTTCTTCAAAGAAAAAAGTTTTTCTGGTGGAAAACTTTTTCACCAAAGAAAAAAAGTTTTTCTGGAGGAAAACGTTTTCTCCAAAGAAAATAGTTTTTCTGGAGGAAAAATTTTTTTCCAAAGAAAAAAGTTTTTCAGGAGGAAAACTTTTTCTCCAAAGAAAAAATTTTTTCTGGAGGAAAACTTTTTCTCCACTCCAAAGAAAAAATTTTTTCTGGAGGAAAACTTTTTCTCCAAAGAAAAAAATTTTTGAGAATAACTTTTTCTCCAAAGAAAAAAGTTTTTCTGGAGGAAAACTTTTTCTCCAAAGAAAAAAGTTTTTCTGGAGGAAAACTTTTTCTCCAAAGAAAAAAGTTTTTCTGGAGGAAAACATTTTCTCCAAAGAAAAAATTTTTTCTGGAGGAAAACTTTTTCTCCAAAGAAAAAGGTTTTTCTGGAGGAAAACTTTTTCTCCAAACAAAAAAGTTTTTCTGGAGGAAAACTTTTTCTCCAAAGAAAAAAGTTTTTCAGGAGGAAAACTTTTTCTCCAAAGAAAAAAGTTTTCCAGGAGGAAAATTTTTTCTCCAAAGAAAAAATTTTTTCTGGAGGAAAACTTTTTCTCCAAAGAAAAAAGTTTTTCTGGAGGAAAATTTTTTCTCCAAAGAAAAAAGTTTTTCTTGGAGGAAAACTTTTTCTCCAAAGAAAAAAGTTTTTCTGGAGGAAAACTTTTTCTCCAAAGAAAAAAGTTTTTCTGGAGGAAAACTTTTTCTCCATAGAAAAAAAATTTTCTGGAGGAAAACTTTTTCTCCAAAGAAAAAAGTTTTTCTGGAGGAAAACTTTTTCTCCAAAGAAAAAAGTTTTTATCGTAAAAAGGGTTGTTGTTGTTCATCGTGGTGAACACACTAGTTAAGAAGTATTTTTCGTTTGTCTCACGATGTAGTCACTTCTGATGTTGATCGCGACGTTTCGACTGCATACTGCTAGTCTTCTTCAGGCGATGGGGTCGACTGGTTACGCGTTTCCTTATGAAGCACGATGTTCTGCTGTGATTGGTTGGTTTTCAACAGCTGTGACTGGCGCATTTTCGGCGAATTGTTCCCTCGGCGGTCCGTAGTCGTACGGCTCTCCTGTTGTTGTGTTTCTTGATCGTGGGCATCCATGCTTCTGGAATTTCTATTCCACTGTCCCTGTTGATGTTGTTAGGATTAAGTCTTATGTGGATCGCCTCTTTGACCCTGCGTGTGTACCAATGAGGATCACGATCAATAAACTTTACTTCATTCCAAAGCGGGTGGTGTCCGGTCTTGTTGGCGTGCTCTGAAACGGCGGAGGTCTGGGTACGGGCGAATCGGATGTCTCGGTCATGCTCTTTTATTCTGTCTTGCATAGGTCTTCCAGTCTCGCCGATATAAACTTTACCGCATTCACGGAAATGCTGTTGAAAACCAACCAATCACAGCAGAACATCGTGCTTCATAAGGAGACGCGTAACCAGTCGACCCCATCGCCTGAAGAAGACTAGCAGTATGCAGTCGAAACGTCGCGATCAACATCAGAAGTGACTACATCGTGAGACAAACGAAAAATACTTCTTTACTAAAAAGGTTTTTCTGGAGGAAAACTTTTTCTCCAAAGAAAAAAGTTTTTCTAGAGGAAAACTTTTTCTCCAAAGAAAAAAGTTTTTCTGGAGGAAAACTTTTTCTCCAAAGAAAAAAGTTTTTCTGGAGGAAAACGTTTTCTCCAAAGAAAAACTGTTACGGCGAATTCATTTAGTTTCTCTGATATTAGTAACTTACTTGCTTAAGTTTCAAGTTGTTCGAAGAGATGTTGCATTGAAATAATAAATTGCTTAGATAGAGCTTGAACCGATTTAGTAGGTAAATTGTCTGGCCTTTCAGAATGATGTTACAGTTACAATTTCTCATTGTTTGGCCATTTCATGCAGTAAGATATATAACATATCAACAAGGACATCGAGGCCCCGTCCACACTAATGCGTTTTCGTTTGAAAACGCATACTTTTTTTGTGTTTTTACCGATCGTCCACACCAAAACGATCAAAAACGGAGATGTTTATCTATGAAAACGGAGGTTTTCGAAAACGCTTTTCAAAGTGGAGACTTGAAAACGCAGGTCTATCGTTTTAGTGTGGACGGTAAAAACGAAGCTTTCCAAAAACGCTTACGTCACAACTAGTAACGCGTAGTATCGCTGACGCTATTGGAGCATGCGTATTGAACAGAAAAACGTCCGAGCAGAGCCTGGTGATGAAAACGCATCTTTGGATCATCGTTTTCCAGCTCCTGGTGTGGACGCAAATCTTTTTATCCGTTTTCGGGGAACCAAAAACGGAGGTTTTCAAAAACGCATTAATGTGGACGGGGCCTGAAAGCAGGAGTAAACGGTTTGGAAAAGAATTAATTTATCATTTTTTAGTAAGAAATTAATAATTATTTGTGAAGTTGATTTTCCACTTAGTTAAACTATGAGGCCATTTGTCTCTTTCGTGGTAATTTCTGGCTGCTTTTCAGCTTCCAGTGAATGACGAAATTGAGGCACACTTGTACTAACTATTTCTGAACATGGAAGTCATTCGCTATTTTTCAAACTGAGGAGTTTTACCATTTGTTTTTAATTTGAATATTGACTTTTTTCTTGCTTTGAACATTTGACGGTGCAAATGGAACGTCATTTTTTCTGTTTTTATTTTAACGTTCGGTTTGTTTGTGTCCACTGACCAAGGTTTTTAAGACTGCATTCACAATATCGCAAAGAAATGAAGGATAATATCTGTTGTGAGTTCTATTTTGGCCAATTACGATAGCAAGTAAATTGTAGGTAAAGACACCATTTTTTCATGCAGCAGGTAGTGTCAGAAAATTTGCTACCACTCATGTAGTTTTGACAACTAGAATAAACTAGAATAGTGTGGCGAATTGAAACCTGTACAGTACAGAAGTAAAACATCGTTAAAACCTGAAACATTTAGTGAAAGATTGTATCACCATGATATTCACATATCATCAGTTTTAAAAACAGTTTTGTAGGATGTATTGTTTAGATTTTTTAATTTTTATGACGTCATGTACAAACCAAGAATATACTTGATACAGAACAACAACACGATAGACTTGACAAAGAACATCACAACAGACTTGGTATGACGTCATGTACAAACCAAGAATATGCTTGATACAGAACAACAACACGATAGACTTGACCAAAGAACACCACAACAGACTTGGTATGACGTCATGTACAAACCAAGAATATGCTTGATACAGAACAACAACACGATAGACTTGACCAAAGAACACCACAACAGACTTGGTATGACGTCATGTGTAAACCAAGAATATTCTTGATACAGAACAACAACACGATAGACTTGACTAAAGAACATCACAACAGACTTGGTATGACGTCATGTGCAAACCAAGAATATACTTGATACAGAACAACAACACGATAGACTTGACAAAGAACATCACAACAGACTTGGTATGACGTCATGTACAAACCAATAATATGCTTGATACAGAACAACAACACGATAGACTTGACCAAAGAACACCACAACAGACTTGGTATGACGTCATGTACAAACCAAGAAATTACTTGATACAGAACAACACGATAGACTTGACGAAAGAACATCACAACAGACTTGGTATGACGTCATGTGTAAACCAAGGATATACTTGATACAGAACAACAACACGATAGACTTGACCAAAGAACACCACAACAGACTTGGTATGACGTCATGTGCAAACCAAGAAATTACTTGATACAGAACAACACGATAGACTTGACGAAAGAACATCACAACAGACTTGGTATGACGTCATGTGCAAACCAAGAATATACTTGATACAGAACAACACGATAGACTTGACGAAAGAACATCACAACAGACTTGGTATGACGTCATGTGTAAACCAAGAATACACTTGATACAGAACAACAACACGATAGACTTGACTATAAAGAACACCACAACAGACTTGGTATGACGTCATGAGCATGCAAACCAAGAATATACTTGATGCAGAACAACAACACGATATAGACTTGACTAAAGAAGATCACAACAGACTTGGTATGACGTCATGTGCAAACCAAGAATATACTTGATACAGAACAACAACACGATAGAGTTGACCAAAGAACACCACAACAGACTTGGTATGACGTCATGAGCATGCAAACCAAGAATATACTTGATGCAGAACAACAACACGATATAGACTTGACTAAAGAACATCACAACAGACTTGGTATGACGTCATGTGTAAACAAAGAATACACTTGATACAGAACAACAACACGATAGACGACTATAAAGAACACCACAACAGACTTGGTATGACGTCATGAGCACGCAAACCAAGAATATACTTGATGCAGAACAACAACACGATATAGACTTGACTAAAGAACATCACAACAGACTTTTTATGACGTCATGTGCAAACCACGAATTTGCTTGATACAGAACAAAAACACGATAGACTTGACCAAAGAACACCACAACAGACTTGGTATGACGTCATGTGCAAACCAAGAATATACTTGATACAGAACAACAACACGATAGACTTGACAAAAGAACACCACAACAGACTTGGTATGACATCATGTGTAAACCAAGAATATACTTGATACAGAACAACAACACAATAGACTTGACTAAAGAACACCACAAAAGATTTGGTATGACGTCATGTGCAAACCAAGAATATGCTTGATACAGAACAACAACACGATAGATTTGACCAAAGAACACCACAACAGACTTGGTATGACATCATGTGTAAACCAAGAATATACTTGATACAGAACAACAACACGATAGACTTAACTAAAGAACACCACAACAGATTTGGTATGACGTCATGTGCAAACCAAGAATATGCTTGATACAGAACAACAACACGGTAGATTTGACTACAGAACACCACAACAGACTTGGTATGACGTCATGTGCAAACCAAGAATATGGTTGATACAGAACAACAACACGATAGACTTGACCAAAGAACACCACAACAGACTTGGTATGACATCATGTGTAAACCAAGAATATACTTGATACAGAACAATAACACGATAGACTTGACAAAGAACATGACAACAGACTTGGTATGACGTCATGTGCAAACCAAGAATATACTTGATACAGAACAACACGATAGACTTGACGAAAGAACATCACAACAGACTTGGTATGACGTCATGTGCAAACCAAGGATATACTTGATACAGAACAACAACACGATAGACTTGACTAAAGAACATCACAACAGACTTGGTATTTCGAGCATCACCTGTACATGCAACAAGATTGACAGTGTAAAAACGTTCAGGTCAAAACAGGCATTTTCCACATTCAAGGCATTCAAAGTAAAGTTTGAGGTCGAGACAAGGGATTTGTTAGTTTTCAGCCCAGTCCACATTTATTTATTTGTAATTTTTCAATCACCTTTTAGGATTTTAAGGTTGACAATTTCCTATGATTTGTAAACGTAATTGTCATTCGTCTGTTTTGAAGACTTTGGTGCTGATACACACGTTCTAATTTAAAAGTTACAGAGCAATTCATCAGCGAAAATAGTAGGAATTTTGCATCTTTTTTTCAGTATAACTTATTGGTCGTTTTCTCAATACAAAATTAATTAAGGTTGGCAACAAAACAACTTGTCGGTGAATAACGTTGGCCATTTTACTTTAGTTTGTATGTTTAACTTTTAGCAAGGATTTATAGGTAACCGGACACCATTACGTAGTAAAAATTGTAGGTTACTTTGGCTGTTTCTCAATTTGCAATTACGACTTAACCCTATTCCAGGGGCGGATCCAGGGGCGGATCCAGGGGCGGGCGGGGGGGGGTGGGGGGAGGGGAAATGGGTGAATTTTCACCCCCCTTTTCTGAGACCCTTTCTTTCTGATGCACTGACCTCAAACACCTCAACCAGGCTTTGGTTCTATCGCATTTAAAATTTCACCCCCAATTTCAAAATCCTGTATCTGCCCCTGTATTCAGCCTATTCAACATTCATAACTTCTTTAATATGTATTCAAACGCCATCAAACTTTGTGATTTTTCCTAAAATTTATCTGGCAACAATTTCATATGACAATTTATTGATCACGTGTTTCCATGGCAACAAGATTTTGACAGCCATGTTTTTGAAATTTGCATATTTGTACCTTTGAATGAAGAAAAACAATGTTTATTGGTATAACTTTTATATTTTTACGTTATTAATCGGTTGTTTATTGGTTTTGATTAATTTTGAATCAATTTGGACGGTTTTTAAGAGGCTTTAAAAATTTTCAAAAATCCAAGATGACGGATCCAAGATGGCGGCCGTATAACTAATTACTTAATAACTACGTCATATGACGTCAGCGTTGCATTGTGCGGCCGCAAAGGAGACAATTTTGGACGTACTATGTACCCTCTAGGTTTCATTGTCATAGCGTTAATGTTCTTGAAGTTACGAGGGGGAACTCAGGAACTCCAAAAGAGCCCAGGCTGAATAGGGTTAAAGTGCCCATAACCTAATTTTTTTTATTTTCGTATGAATATTTATTTATTATTTATTCAGCATCAAGTCTTGCGAACTTTATGAAAACGAAAGATTTCAAATTGTTCTGGAGAAACAAAAAAAAAATTAAATAAATAAAAAGATCTGGCCTGTATCAAGATCCTGAAGACGGTGAATACGCACGACTGATATCAAACAAATGTTCAAAGCTAGACTGTCTGACTCCTTTACAAAATGCTTCTTTACCAGTATGAATGTTGCTTTTGGTTCTGAATGACACTGCACAGATCAATTTTTTTTTCAACTCGAGAGACCTACATAAATTGCTTAATGATAAAACCCACACAGAGATCCAAACCGGTCCCAACACACGATGGAGTAAAAAAAAAAATCTTTCTCTAAGTGAAGACTCGTGGAGTAGGATTTTTAACCATCGGACGTACAAGCAAACTTACACCCTCACCGTGGTACAAGGGGAGGTTGTTGCAATCCCTCTTGGGTTTTTGCGGTGTTGCAATATTTCGAAAATATTTTACATCTAATAGATAGCCTGTGATGTGCTCTACAAGATAAGGTAAATATTATGGGTTGTAGCGCTGCTGGGAGTCCGTGACGACATCCAAAATGGCCGACAATATTGCCGCCATCTTGGATTTTATAAAAGTTCAACTTTAGCTGGAAAATGAGGAAATTGCAAACATTTTTTGCTGGAGTTGCCAAATATTATGATACAATTTAACATTTTGCAGCTTTTGGTAGCATTTTTTGTTCTCTTTTTAACAGAAAAAAGGTGAAAACACGCATTTTATTAAAAAAAATGGCTTTACCTCATGCAACTTATGACGTCATATCTTGTTACCATAGCAACCGGTTGCCGCCAAACTTTACCAAAATGTGTCAAAAGGATAAACGAACAGCTACTGAAGACGGCATGTGCCAACAATAAATGCTCTTGAAAACATCCGAGAAAAATCTTAAGGGGGTGGCATCCATCACCCCCCCCCCCTGTACTGTACGTCCGAGGATTAAGTCACTGAAACAGGTCTGCAAAGAAGTTAAGCTAAAAGAGTTTCAATTTCAATTCCAATTCATATTTAAATTCGGTAGCTTTCAGTAAATGTCTTGTCTCTTATTTTTCATTGATAATTATTTGCATTTTGTCTACTGACAATATGAGTTTTGAGTATGGGTTTTTACGTTGGAAGAAATCAGTATTTTTTATTGTGAAATAATTAAGACCATTCTTTAAACTTTAATGTCAGTGAAAACATAATTTAATTGTCAAAAAATACAATTTCTTAATTTTCTTCAATTTGTTTTCTTTTATTTCAATAAAAGTTTTAAGGTTATCAAACGCTTTTTCAGTGGACATTTAAGGACATTTTGTGTCTGTTGACCGTTTTTACTTACATCAGATTTTTCTCTGTTTTTTTTTTTACAAGATTTTAGTTGTTTGTCAGTGTGAAATTAGAAGTTCACCGTATTTATTTTTAGTTTAGATCTTGTCACTGGTCCCTTTTCTGTTGGGCATTTTCTTTGCTTTGTTTTGACCTTGATAATGGCTGTTTGTCAAGTTTTCAGTAAGGGGTTAAAGGCTACGTTTCGGGTTTTGACTGTTATTGTCAACTTTCAACATTAAATTTAACAATTTCGTAGTAAAAATCAATGATGAAAATCCAGTTATCAATATTTAAGGCCATTTTTTTTCTGTTCAAGAGTTTTCAGTAAGCAGGGTTTTGAAATGAAAAAGCAATTCGTTTATAGTTTTTTTTGTCTGTTTTCAAGAGATGTTGCTTGTTAGTTTGTAGTGTGAAATTAGACGGCCAGGTTGTGTTGTCAGTTAGGTGTTTAAGACTTTGGAAACAGTAGTTCATTTTGTCAGTTCCAAGTTTTCTTTTAATGTCATCTTTCAACAAGGATTTTAAATGAGCTCGTAGTGAAAATCGATAAGCATAATCACAACGAAGCCCATTCTTAAAAATGATGAACTGTGAGCAACTCATGAATCGGGTTAGTTTCTAGAGAAACTGTGGTGCTGCGTCGGTGGGGAGTGAAGCACGAGAATTTAGTTTTATCGACTGAGTCGATAAGGTAAATTAGCCACCGTAACAAGATTCGAGAAAGCTGACGTTTTGAGCGCTAGCCCTTCGTCGGAACGAATCAAGGGATTGTGGAATCTTTGTTTACAATTACAAATATTGCCTCATTAACATATGCGCGTCATTCTCTAATCAAACTACATAAAGACCAACTTCGAAAAGACCAACTTCGAATTTTGAAAGGGTAAAATACAATTAGTTTTACTTGGAAATTTGAGCGCGAAGTACTAGACACTCTTCGTCCTATGCTGGTTTTACAAAGAATGTATGGCTCATTAGCAGTTTTGATGGCTGAAAACAAAAGAAATTGGAAAAATCAGGCTTACATCAAGCACCACCCACCACCCAAACCTAAACCTAAACCTGCACTTTAAAAAGTATTACGCTATTTTTCGAAGTGGCCTACATTTATTACTCATGCGCGAAGCGGCATGAGGTAAGATTTCGGCTCCGTTTTTCTTGTTATTACTCATGCGCGTAGCGGCATGAGTTATAAAATGCCCTCCGTTTTTCTTTTTTGTGTCACGATTTTGCATGCAAATTTATTCACGCATATTTTAAATTGTGCATTTCCGGTTCACAGCTTTACACTTCCTGTTTGGTGACTTCCGGCTACTCTCACTTCCGGCAAAACGTCGTTACTGAAGTGTCACGACAGCGTCTCCTACAACCCTACTCACATTAGTAATGTTCACGTCAGGTATATATTAGTTTCACAAGAATGACTGGCTTCATTGTGGTACAGCCTTCATTTGTAAAACATTCAATAGTAACGTGGACTGAATGAAAGGAGTAACTCCTCCTTATGCCGGACGTCTTCTTATCGTGTTTAAATTATTAAAATATAAATTGCTTCTTTTCTTATGGTACATTGAAATATAAGACAAATGCTTGATACGCATGCGCATGACAAACATTTTCCGTCATTTGGTCTTATTGGTGTATAAGTCAGTCCTGTATTTCTCCCATCGAGGTAAACGTTGCTTTTATACACAGCATACAACTTGAGGCCGAATTTGTCGCGATTCTGAAAAAAACTAAGAGCTATTTTTAATCAAAGTTATGCCAAACATCGATCTCTCGCACTGATAAGCACATTGTCAATTTATTCCCTTTTTTTACTGCCGATTCTTTACAATGTCTGGATCGGAGCAGTCCTCGCTGCCTGTGGTGAGTAATTTCAAGACTTTTTTCAAGAAAGAACAATAGAAACACACGGCAAAACAGCGTCGTACTTCAGCCCATGAGATTTAATTAAAAATTTGGACTTCGGGACTGGACTTCTGTGGATTATGGACTGTGGAATGCGTGTCATATTAATGTCGATTTTTACTGACTTTATTGTTTTTTGTGGTTACTAGGTTACTAGTAACCACTATGTTGTCACCTGTGTAAGTAAGTCCGACCTTTCCAAGAGCGAAGTTGTGCGAATTCACCCGATTGCTGTACGATGAGACAGTTCTGATAGCTTCGGATTAGACGACTCGATTGTCAACACAGACCCCAACACAGTTCCGCTTTGGATCCGTGGGAAAGGTAAAAGGAGCTTTCTCGTTCTTTTTTTACTGCTTTACCAAGCACAGCTTTCACCAAATGTGGCCAAGCATTGTTTTCAAAGATTATTTTAGGTGTTTTTGTGGTTTGGAAAAAGGTTTTAGTGAAAAATCGAGCTGTGAATCGAAGTGTTTGTTTGAAGTCCATGAGCTATCCGAACTCATGATTCAAACGCCGCCAGCATTTCATTTCTGTACCTTTGACCATTCAGAACTGTTTTTTTTTTATTAGCGAAAGCATTACGCGAATCATTTTTCCGGATAAGATTGGCATTCCATTACACAGAAAAAGTCGGAAATTAAAAATAGGTTGCTGAATTCAATTATTTTGTGATGTTTATTATATTTTCGCAGACGCTAGTCGGTTCCACGAAAATCACTAAATTTTGAAAGGTGTTTGACTCTTTTAATCAAAGGAAAGACATTTTCATTCAAGGAAATATGAGTTTCATTCAAAAGTTTCGACCTTTTATAGAAAACATATTTTTTTATTCAGTGGTCATATAAAAACTAATTGCTATCAAATTACATTTGACATAAAAATTTGCATAAAGCAAAATTGTGTATTTGGGACACTTTGAACACTTTGAAGAAACTGTGAAACCTGGCAAAAACTTATTGTAGATGGCAAAATCAAAGCATTTTTTAAAGAACCAGCTTCAAGTTATGGAAACATTTCTGCATTTCGATTTGGTCTTAAATCACGGAGAGATTTTAGTGAATGCGTCACGCAACGTTTATTTACAAAATGTTTGACCAATTCATAGCAATTCTCACCAAAGATTTGAAAACTTTAAAAAAAATCCCGGGTCTCCTGAACGTGATTTCCTGTTTATTTAGGGCCTACAAAAAGCTAATGGCAATCCGGGCAGGAGGGGGCATCTGGGCTAAAAGGGTTGGTCGGCCTGGCCGGGAAATACGGGCAGGGGAGGGGTAAAAAAATATTGCATCCGTCAGGGGGGGGGGATTTTTTCTGGAATAACCCATTTTACACCGGTTGCACGCGATTTAGTAACACAGGAAAACTAAGTCTTTATATTGATTATCAATTTTCTTTTTACAGCATGTCCTCGACTGCCTATTTTTTCAAGTATTCTTTTTAAATGTAACAGAAATAATTCACGACTTGGAAAGTAATAGACGAGTGTGGATTTGATCGGGAATCAATAAATTAAATATTAAAAGCGAGCACAAAAAAATTGGTAACTGCAATCAACGCGTCTTAGAGTCTCATGCGCATGAGTATAGGCTAAGTATAGCCTCTTGTTATTATTATTTTTATTTTTTGTGTCACGATTGTGCACTTCCGGTTCATAGCTTTGCCACTACACTTCCGGTAAAAGAGCGTTACTTAAGTGTCACGACAGCGTCTCCTACAACCCCACTTACATCAGTAATGTTCATGTTTGGTATATATAAGACTTAGAAGAATCACCAGCTTCATTGTGCTACAGCCTTCATTTCCAAAACAATCAGTAGTAAACAACGTGGTTAGCAGGAACGATTACTGAATGAAAGGAGTACTGTTCGCCATGTCGGACGTTTAAAGTATATCATAAAACGTTCTTAAGCATGCGCATGGGTATAGGCTGCTTGGAGCCTCTTGTTCTTTTTCAACTGCTTAAACGTTGCTGGCATCGAATTACTGTTAGGATAATCAATTTCACTTCACAGTTTTAAGGCTGCGAACTGGCTCAGTGTACTAGATACTAGGCCGTTGTCAAGGACTTTTCAGTTAAAACAACGTCCCGTTTGCAATAGTTTTTTTCATGTTGATCGGGGATCATTTCGTTTCTGTCACGCGTACGTTTGACGGTTTATCAGCTTTCCCTGTTAGGAATTTTGTTCATTAACGATTAGCAATAGTTTTCATTGACTTTGCGTTCACGTACGTTTGTTATATGTGTTGCACTGTGTCAGTACTTAAAAGCAATTTTCACGGTACAAAGTTTGCTCAGAAGAGACTTTTATATGCTGCATTCATAATGCAAAGTGCCAAAATCGTAGGGATTTCTGATCCATTTACAATTGTTTGAAAATTGTTTCCGAATCCACAAAAAGTTATCGTGTTGTTTGTAGCGTGAAAACTTGCCGTGGACAAGATTTTCAAGAACAGAAACAAATGCTTAATTTATTACTCAGTAAGCAACTAGACTTTTGCTTTTAGAAAAAGTCTAACTATTCAGTACAATTCTTTCTCAGCGATTTAAAAAAAATTGTGATTATTTTATTGTCAATTGCTTATTAAAACGCTAATTTTACTCAGCTTGTTCAAATGTTTTCCATATACAATGTTTTGTCCGTGGTAAACGCTGTTCAAATTTCTAAAATTTTCCCGCCAAAAGACTTAGAAAAAATACGGGCGCCCAAAATACGCATGCGCTGTTTTTTTTTTTAAATTTTTCGAAGCTAATTTTAATATTCAGTGATGTTATATTGTATTTAATAAATAATCACATGTCAACAATAAAAGAGTTCTTTCAGTTTGATTGCATTCTTTATTCTCCCGCTCTTTCTTATATTTCTATTATACAATACTTATTCAGTAACTTAATTAATTAACTAAAAATCATTTAAGTAATTAAAAGGTGTCGCAAAATTTCTCTTCTTATATATACTAAGTCTTTTGGCGGGAAAATTTAAACAAATTTGCGCAGCGTTTCTCCTGGTAACAAATTTAGCAAAAAAATTAACGGGGCACCCCATGAAAATCTTTCTATTAGAAAAAACATTTCAAGGAGTACCACTTAAAATTTAAACCCGCCAAAGAAAGTATACAACATCTCGTACCAACCTTACAATTTAACGCTGGTTTTCACAAGCGACATAAGTATAAGAAAAATAAACATACTTCTTCTTTTTATGTTGTCCCCATTAGAAATTAATGCGATATAAACATAACCACAAGAAACATGACCAAGTTTGCTTTTTCTCGTGTCTATGCTTTTGTCGTTTCACTTCCTACGAAGACAGCATAGGAAGAACAAGTATGTTTGTACTAATAGTTCTGTCGCCAGTGAAAACGAGCCTCAAATCTTGCGCGAGACAGTGTATATATGAAGGACATTAAAAGAAACATGGCAAGCTATTAAAAAATTCGTGAAAATTGTTTGTTTCAGTACTAGACAAAACGTTTTGGATAACTAAAATTGAAGCTTAAGTTCCCTTATTTTTTTATTTAATAATTTTTGCTTCTGATTTCATTCGATACTAGACATGTTTAGATTTTTCATAGCTTGCCATATTGCTTTTAATAACAAGACCTTTAACTGTTAGCATGTTTCCTTTGTAGCACAGAAAAAAATGACAGAAACTACGTAGAATAGGCACCAAAAATGTTCTTTTGCTAAGGTTGGAGCAAGTCATAGTAATTTAATTTAGAACATTCAACAGACAATTGAGTGGCTCCGTTTTCATTTTAGCGATACATCGAATTGTGCACGAGCCCAATTTATCAAAGTATTGTTTGCCAAGTTTGGAGTAAGTGAAATAATTTAAAGTATTCAACAAACAATTGCTTGGCTCCATTTCCTTTGTAGAGATTAGTAAGCTGTATACAAGCCTAATTTTTTAAAATGATAAAAGTTTTCTAAGTTTGGAGCAAGTCATAATTTAGAACATTCAACATAAAATTGCTTGGCTCCATTTTCTTCCTAGATTGAACGTGCACGAGATCAATTTATCAAAATCAAACTAAAATGTTTCATTCTGTGCTACATCGAATGCCAACAGAAAAACGTCTTTTCCTCCACTTAAAAACTAAATTTAAGAGAGCCCTTTTATAATACCCAATGTCTGGTATTACGTTTTACCCTAAACAAGTTTATTTTTGTCAATTGAAATATGATTGAAACAAACAATCAATGGCCTTAATCAAATCAAGGGGTTATACAGTCTATCATAAAAATGAATGGAGCCAAAGTAGAAATAATTCTTTTTATAATCGGTCCTGTATCTCTTGTCCAAATTAAGATTTGTGAACGTTTAAATATCAGGTAGCATCAAAACAACAGAAACATTTCATATAGACTAAAATATCAATTTATGATCTAAACGCCACCTTAACAAACTGAATTCATATTTTGCTCAATATTTTAGTGTGGCGAAATTGTTGAAACAAACAATACACAAATTGCGATGCGAAAATGGTTTGAAAATTGACTTTGAAGGATTAAACGATATTTAAAAACCTGAAACTTCATTTTCTTAGATTTTAGATTTTAGATTTTAGATTTTAAATTGAACATCAAAGTAAAAAAATGGTTTATATTGTTTTGAATTGTTTTTGTAGTTGACTTCGAGACGTTTTATCTGTTGTTCTTCCTCAAAGGATAACTTTTGTTTTTTTTCTTTGCTGCATAACAGGTCTAAATTTATATTGTAGTTCTGAAAAGAACTGTTGTTGTTGACAATGACTGCCATTTCGACAACCTGAACGACAGTCATCTTCCGAGTCATGTGAATGCCTATTGAGACTAAGTCAGCGATTGGTGCGTTTCGATCCGTGCATTAATAGTGTAATTTTTGTTCATGTATTGATTGTCTGTTCTGTTGAAAATCGTTTGTGGTAGTGAGTACTGTAAGGTAACGCATTCGGCAGAGTCCCAGTAAATTCTGTGATTAGTGTTAAAACGGTGTTCAGCAGTGTGATTGTTGACATCACCATTTTTCGTCGCACGTTTGCGTTCGATTCAGCCAGTCGTATCACAGTTACCCCAAGCTGAAGTGATGTCTACACGTTGTAATTTGAACGTCGTGGTAACTGTTGCGTAATAGCGAAATTATGAGGATTTGTATAGGATAAATTCGCTTCGAATTTGAGCGCAAAATTAGGCACGATATTTGAATGAAAATGGCTCACCTGAACTTCTTTGTGTGCTTACTTGTGTCTTGAGTGTTTTTTGGTCGATTCGAAGCGATCCCGGGGAGGAAAAAACAGCGAAACTTAAACTCGCTGGAATCACTTCGAATCGACCCAAGACATAAGAAAACACACAAAGAAGATCAGTTGACCCATTTTCATTCAAATATCGGTTCTAATCTTACGCTTAAATTCGAAGCGAATTTTCTCCATACAAATCCTTAGAATTTCGCTATTACGCAACAGTTACCACGACATTCCAATTACAACGTGTAAACATCACTTGAGCTTCAATGGGGAACCTGGTCTCAGTATTTGAACTTGTATACTGCGCGCATGCTCCTTGTAGGTTCTAGGTTTGTCTTTAACATTTGTTAGTAGTTGTCGTAAAGTATTCCTTTCAATTCACATGGCTCTGAAGATGACTTCCGCTCAGGTTTTCGAAACGTCATTCATTGTCAACAACAACAGTTCTTTTCAGAACTACGGACGATCACACTCTTAATGCTCCTGGGTTTAAACTATTTACAAGGTCTATATTGATCATCGAAAATAGCGGTATTCCTCAACACCAGACATCAGGGCTTATAAACTAAGCCCCTAAATATATACTTACGATCGACAAGAGAACACAGGCACTAAATCTCACGAAAAAGCTTCCTAATAATTTTTTAGCATGGGCGACTGAGAATAATATTCCGTGGATTAAAGAAAAAAAAAAGTAAAAAAGAAAGAACGCAACTTGTAAAGGCCTTTGTTCTCTTGTCATTCAGTTGATGTGGGAAACGCGTGAATAATTATAAGGAGGCACAGACAGGCACGTGGTGTCTTTAAATATATTTTTCCAAATAATTCCATTTTTAACACAATGCATGCCAGACTTTGGTTAAATTGAAAAATAATTGAATAAAATTTTCCTTCTTAGTTAACTAAAATAATTTTGAAAAGAAAAGTTATACCACGCTGGGAATAGGCCATTTCCGAGTTGCCTTTAGCCTCTATCAAAGCGAGGCTAGGTGCGGAACTTTTCATATGAAAATGAGTTTGCATGTGAATGAAAAATCAGTTTCATATGAAAGGGTTCGACCTAGCCTCGCTTTGATAGAGAGAATAAAGGCAACTCGGAAATGACCTTTTTTTGCTATAAAAGTGGCCAACAGCTTATGTGGGGGCCTGTTAGGGTGCATGAATTCTCGAGGTCATAACTTTGGTTGTATTTATGGTATTAAGTAATGCTCCACATAAGAACTATAGCAAACTTCATTGTTCTGCGGCATTGGCTCTTTCCCACATAGAATATCTTTGGTTTCAAGAATAGAGGAGGATCTGATGGTTCATAATTATATTTCATTATAAAAATAAAGAAAATACATTTACGTCACAAATTTTAGGAAATCTTCGTGCTTAACCAATCAGAATAGCAGAAGACAATAGCTACTAATTTTGCTTCTTTGATGAAGTTCCCCAAATACAATATCTTTTAAAACTTCCATGTTGTGCGATTGGGTCTCAAATTACTTTAAACATTAAAAAAATTCGACTTAATGCACCCTGAACCTTAACTTTTTAGCGGTTTCTGAGTCTAGGCCAATGAGATCACTAGCTAGTTGAAACAATGAAAGAAGTTTACATTCCATCGTGCATTGCCGTTCAGCACTATCCTTCTTATGCGGATCATTACTTAAATTAAAACTGACACATACCATACGGCCCGGTAAGAGAAATATTTTGCACTTAAAGTTTCCATGGTTACTGGTCACGTGACTATGTACAGACCAAAATTAATTTTGAAAAATCTCAAAGTTTTTCTACTTCTTCAATATTAAGCCTACAATCAAGATATCTTGCGTGAATGTAGTACACAAAAATCAGGAAAACTTGTCCGATTTAGAATATAAAATTTCACTATTGCGACGTCACAATTAAAGATTTTATACGTGGAATGTATGGAATGTTGACAATGGCTGCGGCCGTAATGAGTAAGTTAACTGGGTTATTTTTTAGTAACACGGTTAAAATAACTCGGTGAAAAGGTGTTTGTAATGAAATAACCGACATTATTTTTCTGAGCGGCCGCAATTCAGAAGGTTGAACTTTGAACGTGAGAGATCATGTTATCATTTGCTAGCGAGAGTTGCAAAAACAATACGATTAATGAGCAAAAACAATGCCTCTGCACATGCATTTTACATATTGTTATTCCCTGCAAAACAACATCGTCAAATGATCAAATTATAGGTTTTGTGGAGGTGGAGAACATAAACACACGACAGTATTCCTTTCTTTATTTGAAATTGAAAGTCGTCCCTACGAAGGTCTACGAATTCAACAGGAAGCCAAAAATTACCGCGTAAGCGAAGATGATTGACAGATCAGGAAAGTTAACATGCACTTAACTACCAAGCAAGGTGGTTCGAAATAAACCAAACTCGGTTAAAAAAATCTATTGTTCTTTAATTAATTTCCATGGGAACCGCTAACACGGTTTAAATTTCCCAAAAATACGCGGCCGCATCAGCAATTTTGTTAAAGCAATTAATTTTAATTAAATGGAGCAGTTTTCAATTCTTGGCTTTCACATGACGTCATAAAAATTAAAAAATCTAAAGAAAACGTCCTACAAAGCTGTTTCTAACATGGTATGTGGATACAAGTGTTATAATCTTTCACAAAAGGTTTCAGGTTTTAACGATGTTTTGCTTCCGATTCACAAAGGTTTTAAATGTGTCACGCAATGCGTCACGCTATTTCAGATAAGCCGCGAAAATAAACAAAATTGAATCAGCTGAAAGTTATTGTTTGCATTATAAGTGCTTATCAGCCGAGTTAATTGAGCTTATAGCAAATACAATATTTTTGGATGTGATTTTTGGTGTAATTAAGACTTTGAATTTTTGGCCGCCATCTTTGTGCCCCTCTCAGGGGCACAAAGATGGCCGCTCCATACATTTCTTACTAAAAATATCTAATACTCGTTCGCTTATAACTCTTAAACGAAATGCTTTTGCACTTGAAAATTTGGCCAAGATGTGCAGTTTTAAACTCTTTACAATTCCATAAACATTTTGGATTCGAAATCTATTTTTTAATACTTCTGAATTTTGATATGACGTAAGTCAAAGCCAAGAATTGAGTGTCGTAAAACCAAACCAAAGTAATTACTTCGACCAATCACAGCAGTCGTAAACAATCCAATGAACCAATCAGACCTCGAAGCAATTACATGTCGGCGGCGCCAAGCGCGGGAAAACGCGTACAAGCAAGTCACGATTGATTTTGGTTTTACTTCTGATTCAGGTCGAGAAAGTGGCGCGAGATTTTTTAGCCAATCACAAAGCGTAGCAATGCAAAACCAAAGCAATTGTGTAATTACTTTCGACACTCAATTGAAAAATGCTCTAATTGCAAATAACCAGGTTAACTACTCTAGTGCGGCCGCAGCCAATATATCCCAAACTATAAGTGACGATATCGATGAAATGCAGCTTTCAGTTATGTATTTTGCTCTATAAGGTGATAACATTTATGTACCTTTTAGATCAGTACGGCTGACGGCTGAAAATCCCCATTTTATGACGTCATAAAAATAAAATTTGAGATTCTAAATCGGACAAGTTTTCCCTATTTTAGTGTACTGCATTCATGCAAGATATCTTGATTGCAGACTTACTATTGAAGAAGGAGAAAACTCTGAGAGTTTTCAAAATTAATTTTGGCCTGTACATAGTCACGTGACCAGTAACCACGGCAACTTTAACTGAAAAATATTTCTCCAACCGGGCCGTATGGTATGTGTCAATTTTAATTTGATACCGTAAATATAACCAAAATTAGAATTCATGCATCCTGTCACGCCCCCACATAAGCTGTTGGCCGCTTTCACAGCAAAAAATAACCCCGTGTATACAGTATTATACGCAGCTAATTTGACGAGTTCATTTTCATTCGAGCGATAAATCGAAACATTTGCCCTTCTAAATTAACTGAAATGCTTTTTCTTTATCTTGTTCTGGAAAACTCGCGAATTTGTGGACAAATTCATACAAAATCGTACTTCGTTTCAAAGTATAAAATTACCGATGAAAAAATGAAAGGACATATGGAAAAATAAATTTTTGATCACAACAGACAATTTTGATCAACTAATTTTACGTGTACAAAAACTGTCAGTGCCACATTAATATCAAAAACTTTATAAAAGGAAAGTTATTCTATAACAGCCAGTGTGACCATTGAAACAAATAATTTGATGCGTAAAAATTAGGAATTTGAATTGAAGTTGACAAACTGTCAGTGCCACCTTAATAATATTAACACCCACCACATCAACTGAGGTTTTAACATCAACGTTTATACCCACACGCTAAGCGATCGACCAAACAAAATCATATTTCCTTTGTAAGTGAAGTTTTGTAAGCAATTAAATTATATTTTGAAATTTGTTTTGCATGAAAATATCTTCACCGAAACAACAAAAAAGGCCGTCAACTGAATCATGGTCAAATTATCAACCGTGTATATCAAACGATCGCTCAACGTCCAAATGGTGGCTTATAAAGATTAAAATTGTTAGGACTTATTTAATTACCTTTGACGTTCCTCTCTCATTGTAAAATCTATGCCGATTTGACCGTCCAGACAATAAGCAGTCAGCCAGTACACGATTCAGCAAAATGAATAAACTTCCATATTCCCGCTTGTTCATGTCAATTTGATGAGTAGATTCACTCAATTAGCAGTCAGATCCGAATTGGCTCTTCCACAGAATTAATACATTTAATGCAATTACAAACTAAAGTATTTGACAATGTTAAGCCACCATTTGTAAAAAAAATATATATGAACTAAACAAAGTTCTTATCTTTGAAGAGATCCCTCCTGTGTTGTCCTTCGCAGTTTGTCCTCTTGAGTTGTTTCTTCATCCCTCCAGGTTCCTGCCGGACTTCTATACTCTTGTACCCTGGGTGCCAGAGGTTTTTATTTTTTAATGAAAACGGCGAGTTTGAGCGGCGAAGCCGCGACTACGAGGCGCAACGCGCCGAGAAAAAAAATAAAAACCTCTGGGCACTCGAGTACACAACCTCATTTCCATGCGATTTGTGGATCGGATATCTCACCAAACCGGTTTTAAGCCTTGGGGACCAACGCGTGTCTGTTTGTTTACATTAAATCTGGTGACAATATTCCGCGGTCGAGACAGAAATATTAAATCAAATCCACTCCAGTGGAAAAGATACATCGATGACATTTTTTCACTGTAGAGTGTTGAGAAAAAGGAGATAGAAGATTTTATTGTCCTAGCAAACAAACATTAATCTCAGACAAAGAAGTAAACTTTCTGGATACAACCGTTTTCAATGGCGAGAATCCTTGATATCCGCACGCAATTAATCCTGTCACCTACCAGTGGCCAGCGAAATCGTTCAGCGAGAATACCTGCAGCTCCAAAGCATGCCACCGTGCTAGAGATAAAAATTAAATAGAGATAAAAATTTTCCTCGTTCAAACAAAACTCTAAAGATCACACTCCACGATAACACGAATTAATAAGTCGTGTCTGGCCTGTCAATAAATAAATAAATTTCAACAGCGCTTCTTTCTGAACTGGCTTTAGTTCTCTGATATTTTGAAAGTTTGGATACTTAAGAGTAATCCACAGCGTTTCTTAAAGATCGCAAAAAGCCGCAATCTCTATCTACGTCCGCCATTGTTGTTTGTGTGGCTTCACTTTGGGAAACCGGTTTTTCACGCGCCCGTGGCGAATTGTTTTGGTCCAGCCAATCGAAGTTGCTGTTGCATCATTAACTCCGGGTAGAGTCTGGAAACAAGTAGGAGAAACCAATCAGCGACCTAGTTCAGATTCTGAACTAGATCCTCGCATGGAAATGAGGTTGTATATTCGAGTGACCAGAGGTCCATCTCGCGACCTTCTTCTAACCGTTTATGCGGTTAATTTCACTCATGATATTTAGAGAACGGACCTCTGGATCCAGGGTGATACTCTTGTTGAAGTTCCTGAAAATATATATGAACGATTGAGTAAAATAAGATAAAATATTCAATTTTTGTTATTTTACAGACGACTAAGGTTGAAGTTTAGGTGCATTATACGTAATTTCATCAACAGTTAATGGTATTCCATGAAGGAACGAACGATTTCTAACAGGATCAAAATCTTTTTTCTGAACATTTGTTTCAAGGCATTAGATCTATATAATGTTTTTTTTGAAAGTATATGCAGCTTGAACGAAATCAACCAGCCAGAGAATTTTTTAACCAATATATATTAATGCCAAAACACAGAGACGTCGCAGACGAAGAGAACCTCAACGCACGTGTTCAATTCATCGAGCAAAATGTTACTACTTTACTGAACAAATGTAATTATTTTTTTTTTTGCGAAGCGACTCTTACCTTCCGTTGGAGTCGTGGGGCGACTTTTCCCTGACGGTACGTTTTCCCGGAGTCTTCCAAGTTCCCTCATGAGATAAAGTTAAACAATTTGCAAGACATCTTCACACGTACACGACCTGCTTGAGTTGCGGCGAGGGCTACGATTTTTCATGAATATTGATTAGTAACTTGAGCCAATCGCTGACAAATACATCAAAAAGTTTGGGGTAAACAACGTTTGCAAATAAAGAAATAAAAGTACGTGATAACAAAGTTTGCACTCAACAAGACAAAACTGCTTCAATACAGTGCTGCGAGAGAAAAACATTTTTTGGCATTTTTGGACGCAGTGCGTTTGATTTTGTAATTCGGGAGGGGGTATCTAGGGAATTTTTATTAACCCTTGGGTATACTGGGAACGGGCATACCACCCCTCTCAAGTTTTTTTTTCGTACGACACGTGATGTGGCCATAACAGCCAATTTTTAATGAGCATGCCGTCTGAGTGTTATTTAACTATTATAGCGCTCAAGCTTGCGTGATATCGCCTAATTTTAGCCGACTCGGCCTACGGCCTCGTCGGCTAAGTATTAGGCGATATCACGCGCGCTTTCGCGCTATAATAGTTTTATAATTCATCACATTGATAACAAAGCACAGTTTGAAGAAAAAATATCGTCGACAAGCCTTTTATTTTTAAAAAAGCTTACATATGTTTTACCGCGCGAAACTTGCAACATCACACAGTTCATGAATGAAAGTGGCGCCTTTGTCAATATTGCGCAAGATTGAACACTATATAACTGTTTTATAATTCAACACATTGATAACAAATCACAGTTTCGAGAAAAAATTCATTGAGATATACAACCTTGCATTAAGTAAAAAGGCTAACAACAATATTTTACCACGCACCATTTCTTAAACAACAAGCAGCGAACGCCGAAACTTTTGCCTAAGCTAAAATTAATTTAGCGTACACAATCAGTTCAGAGTTTCTACGAAGAGCTTTCGTCTACTCAAAGAACGGGACAGAGTAGTGACTACAAGAATTAAAACACAGTAAAATGGCATAGAATGTCTTAGTTACAAGTGTTTTGTATCTTAAAAAGTTCAATTCACAATCAAAACAAATTGAACAAACACGCGGCTACGAACATAAACATGGCGGCGAAAAGTCGAAAAGAACTGCAGCGTGGACAGTATGTCTTACAAAAATTCACAGCTAAAGGATACAAGAAACGGTTAAAACATCGTACCTGTAGTTGATTTGGCTTTTTAGTCCCTTTCATCAGCACCAAATTTTCAAACAACGAAGTACGAGCTGAGTCGATCAATGTTGTTTACAAACTTGTAATTAGCTCCTACAGCCGTAATGACGAGATCAGAAACTTTTCTGAGGAAACATCAAGTCTATATCCTATTCCAGAAGGTGATTACCGAAGGAATTTTACGAAAATTGTGCTCCTTCGTTGACTCCTTGTCAAGCGGTTAAACTTTGAACTTAACCAGTTTTCATTCAGCTACGCCAAGAAACACTGCGACCGCGACAACGGAAAAATATCGCGCCTTTTTTTACCAATCATGTGAACAGTATTTTTTCTCTTTTCTTTTCTTCTCTTTTTTTCTTTCTTTTCCCTTTTTAAACTAATAGTTCACGCACTTTTTCGCCCAAAAACACGACATCGCAGGCAGCAGTCATTTTCACTTTCCTTCAAAATGCGAAATTTACCGCCATCGCTGGTTATACGTAGATGTCGGATCTACAAATAAATGCCGTCGTGTGACGTCATCATCGACACAAGACCAATTTATCGTGTAAAGTACACAATAGGCAACCTGTTAAAGATAAAAGGAGGTAAAACATCGTAACACAGAAAAATACCAAGAGGTCAAAAGGTGGAGTTTAAGAGGATATGGCCACTCGTTACTTTCAGGTCCGAAAGGGAGAGAGAGAAAGAAAAAATGCCTTCGACATAACCCGATCTTACTACAAAGCTAGTCTCTTGGGAATTACGAAGTTGTGCCGAAGAGTAACGGAAACACATGAGTTTTTACCGAGGTCGATTACAGAATCCAAAAAATGTCCAATATCATTCCTCACACTACCTAAAAAAGGCCAAATTATGTTTTTGAAAAGTTTGAATTTGAGCACCGTTCTTATAAAAATTAGTCTCAAAAGCTAACAATAACACAAAGAAAACGTACACGTCAATCAAACATTTATATCGACATAAATTCACAACTAACAAACGTAATTCCCTTTATCGTTAATGTCCCTGGGCTGCTCGAAAATTCTTAAAACACCTCTTCTTCGCTTCATAGACATAGCCCAACGACCCGATCGATATCATCGCTTTCAGCTTACTAAAATCCACTTTTAAAGCGAACAAATATTCTTTAGGCCTCTTTCTTCTCGTCTTGCAACGTGTGTTTCATTCCGGTAATGGGACATTGATGTTTTGTCATCAGTGCATGGCGTAGAGAAAAGAGATCTTCTTGTCGGAGTGACAAACCTTTCCCCTCCTCAATAAAAACTACCTAGGCGGAAAATTTAACTTTGCCCTCTCCCAGTAAAACGAATCTTTGTGTCTTTCACATACATTAACCATGCAGTTTAATCTTGCCTCGCCAAGCTCCTGATAAAGCCCCTTTCCCACATACACGAATTTTCGTACGGTCGATCACGATTTTGGAATGTTTAAAAATCGCGGTCAGCCGTGGCAATTTGCGCGCGAATCACCAAGATGCTGTTGCGGTCGACCACGGCAACGCGACGGTGGTACTACGATGCTACTACGAAGGTGTTACGTTTGTCTAAGAATTTGTTTGTGCTACGATGCACCACGATTTTTTTTTTGACATGTCAAAAAAAATCGTGCTCCTTTCAGGTGTCGTCACGGTCCATTAAGGCGCACCACGAATTGCTACGGTCGACCACGAATTTCGTCCCGACGCCACTGCGATTTTTAAAAAGTAAAAAATCGTGATCGACCGTACGAAAATTCCTGTATGTGGGAAAGGGGCTTAACAGTCATCGGGAATTACTAGGTGAGATTTACTTACAAAAAACATGAAGTGAGTGATTAACTCTCTCCAGAATAGAAGAAATTTCAAGATCCTGATCACACATCGTCCTAACCCTTATCGGGACTTTTTCCTACTGCACACAAGTGAGTACGTTTGGTCCAAGACGGTCCAACGAAAGAACAAACCAACGACCATACATCATGCCATACAAGATATTTTTCATAATTATGCAAATTAAATTCTCAAAAAAATGGATGTTGTTGCCAGCTTAACTTTTAATTTTGGAAAACTCAGTCTTTAGTCAGTGCTTGGATGAAAGTATGGTATAGAATTTCATTGTTCAGAATAAAGGATTTATGTAAGTAGGCAGTTCAGTTAACAAACTTATTTCGATGTAATGTACTTGCATGAATGGATTCAGTTAGTGTGACAGGTGATTGAAATTTTAATATTCGGTCTTATGCAATGTACACGATCTGATCTTGGGACATGTTGGAAAAGCTATGAAATACTGTAGAAAGAAATCCATTCTACGCAACTACCTGTATGATGAAAGACTATCACATATTATATTTAACTTGGTGCCCCGTTGTCTGGAAGCATACTATGCACTAATTATTGACTGAGTGGGAGGGCCGGACGGGAAAATATTTGGCTCGAGGTGCGCCATGACCAAGAGCCAAATATTTTCCTGTCCGGCCCGACCTAACTCAGTCAATAAGTATTTTATAATATGACTAGAAAGTACAAGAATAGTCGTGCAGTGCGAGGTCACATGAACTCGAGCGGGGCCGGACGGCTTTTTCTGAACCGGCTCACGTCAACCCGTCCGGCCCCGATCACGTCACCCTGCGATTCTATTTTTTGTAGGATTGCGTCAGTGGGGCCGTACGGTCATATTATAAAAGATTTTATTTCATTCTCCCGAACACTTTGACCCGCAACGAAAATTTCTTAGCAAATCGGTGAACCCTGGAAACCGACCAACCAATATTGATCGACACTTTTTTTACTGACGACGTCCCAAGGGTAAATCCAATGTATACTTGTCAGTCAACATTATACGCAACGCAAGCTTACTGATGTCAACACAGAGTTTACATGGGAGTTCAAACGGGGTTTTATGAAGGCGATCGAAAGTAGACCTGTCCGCTTACGAAAGTGTCCTTTAAAATGCTTCCACTGTACATCACCAACACAAACCAGTTACAAAACGACATTCTAGCTGAGCATCCAACAATTCGTTATAAATTTGGGAGAAAGCCTAGAAAGTCTACAGGCCACAAGAATTTTTGTTGTTGTTTCAAAGTCGTTTAAACTTGCTGGAAACTACTCTCAGAAGGATGGAAACCAATCAAGGTATTGGTGGATGAGCCGAGGATCAAGACACTTTCCTGTCAATAGGAGATATAATAAATGCATTAAGAACTTAAAACGACGAAAACAAATTGGTTGTATAGCTAAAATCAGCGACAAAATTGTTGAGACACTTTCGTTTACTAGGGTGTATTTTGAGAAAATAGCGCATTCCATGTCCCCACTCCCTCCCCCCCCAACCAAAGTTGTGGTTGCCCACAGACTTCCTGACCAGCGGTAAAACATTGGATAGGGGGTGGGGGTGGAGATACCGTTTGTAGAGAAAATGATAGTATGATTTTCAAAAAATCGGAGGGAAAGTCGTTGTCAGACAAGGTGTCTCAAGTAATTTTGACGCCGATTGTAGAACCATTTGTCTTAGCGCCAGACAAAAATGTCGCTACAAACCGGATTCGAGAAAAAAAGCGTAGCACACTTATGCTTGTGCGCCTTTTTTTGATTGCGGTGTTAGCTGCCAGTGGCCGAAAACTGAAGATACGAAATTTCTGCGTTGTAGAAAATCACGAACTACATTTTAGGCCTTAACTTACTAAAAAGGCCAACAGCTTTATTGTTTTAGGCAGATGGATAAAGAGGGGGTTGGTGCGGGGGTGTGGAGGAGGGAGGAGGGAGGGGGGAGGTTGGGGGTTGATGGATGTGATGTGGTAGACTTCTAAGCAGTACACTTCGAGAATAAATAATTGCCCCCAAAATTAAAATTGGACCAATGACACATACAAGCGCCTGCCTGTCTGTGCGATTCTATTCAATTGTTGTGCAAATGTTTCCTTGCGTTTTTAATTTTATCTTATCTCGATTTGTTATCAACTGCATTCAATGATTGACGGTATTGAGAAATGCCTTGCTAGTATCTTGTAGTTATGTCCTGTATTACTGAATTTTGATTGATAACCGATAACATTGCAGGAAGAATTAGCTTAATATCTGGACATAATACATTTCTCTCCTCAAAAATTAACAGTGGTTTGCAAAAAATAAATGAGAGTTTTTGGTAATCAGCAAATAAAGAAATGTCGTTGTTATCCAGCTTTACTCATTCGTGCCTGAGTTAGATCCTTCATTTCCTAAATTTAAACCTACAGCCCTTTCTTTATCTTAATAGAACACGCCATTCTTCCATTTACCTTTTTTTATAATAACCCATCCAATAGGAACACAACACCTAATGATTTTTTTAACTTTCCGACTCGTAGGCTTGATAGCTTAATAGTTGGTACGAGCGCTGCACCAGCTGGTATCGCAAGTTCATGAGTTGTTTTACATACCTTCTTTGCAATCACTGAAGTTGTACAAAGATTTTTGAGGGTCTTCCAACGATATAACTCGATTATTTTATTTAACATTCCAAGTCAATTAGTATGCAAAGTGTGGCGGGAATAACATTGCATCGGAGTAAAGTTTTAAAGAAAAAACACAGGACGAACTCTCGTTCGTTACTAATTAATAATCCCTCTATGAAAATTGGTCGTGCCCTAGAGATCTTTAGTGATTGCTCTCACATTATTCGTACACAAATACCAAAATACACACACAGAGCAAAAAGCATAAATTTCCTGAATTGACACCTACCGCCCTTTCTTTATTTTAGAACGCGCCCTTCTTTGATTTACCTTTTTAATAATAACCCATCCAATAGGAACACAACACGTAATGTCGTTTTTTTTTAATATGGATTCAGTTTTAAAAGTAGCTACCTTGATACCTTACTAGCCATTCCAGCGAGGCAGGGTGGAAACTCAGACGTTGCTGTTACTGAAACTTGTATCCCATCCCATTATCTAGTGATCAGATCATAGGTTTGCATCTCATCTGCAAGGTACGCTACCATTACGTCCTCTTGGCGATTAAGAGGGGATCTTTCACTTACACGTTATACTCACGAAAAAAATTAAGTAATTAACTTTCCGACTCGCAGGCTTGATAGCTTAGTTGGTACGAGCGCTACACCAGCTGGTATCGCAAGTTCATGAGTTGCTTTTCATACCTTCTTTGCAATCACTGAAGTTGTACAAAGCTTTTTGAGGGTCTTTCAACGATATAACTCGATTATTTTTTTTAACATTCCAAGTCAATTAGTATGCAAAGTGAGTGGCGGGAATAACAAAAGTAAAGTTTTAAAGAGAAAACACAGGACGAACTCTCGTTCGTTACTAATTCATAATCTTTCTATGAAAATTGGTCGTGTCCTAGAGATCTTCGGTGATTACTCTCACATTATTCGTACACAAATACCAAAATGCACACACACAGGGCAAAAAGCATAAATAGTTTTAATTAATTTTGGCGCCCTTTTAGTTTAGTTATTAATTATACATCAACTAACAATCAAAGTACATGCATATTAATTAAATTACTCAAGGAGAGAAACCAAAGGTAGATATCAATGTCATTCGTTGCTACTTTGTGATGAAAAGAAAGCTATCACCTGCTGAGTTCAGCGATTGTTTGACTTGCAATCTGGTTGGTTTATTCAGGCTGATGTGAAAATCCTCGAGAAATTGAGATAAACTGGCAGTATGGATGGATGGGCCCTCATGAAAACTTACAAATCCTGAACGGCAGGAAGCATTGCTAAGCGCTCAGTTTAATAAAACTGCAAAGACGAACATTATGGATCTTGTTCTACACGAATTTAATCGGTTTCATTAAGAATTTTAAAAATGGTTCAGAAACATGGCGAATATTTTAGAGGCCTCACTGGAAAGCAGAACTCTGCACTCTGTGCTTGGCTGCGGACTATTCCTTACCTCATATCTAACGCGTGCATGCAGTTGGCGGAATAATCTGAAATTAAATTCTTAGCTACCTCTGGCATAGCTCATTTTGGCGCTGAAAACCACTAAACAAAGATAATTAGATCATTACTTCAACTATTGAAACAGTGTAAATTGAATCATACGGCTGAGCTAGCCCAGCGAACAATGGTTAGAATAATTACGTAACTGTCGAAACGTGTTAAATTGCTAATTAGTTTTTTGTTTTAATTTTTGGTGTAACGAACTTCCCTTTGATCTTGTTCGTCAGAACCATTATTATTATCTTGTGTTTATAGCTTTCCAATAACTTACTGCAATCCAATGTTCAATCCGTCTGGCCAATCATAACAGACGTAAAAACAGATTGAACGGACCAATTTTATTTCGAGATAAATATATGCAACCGGCACAAAGCGCGGGAAGACTTAAGTAAGTCAGAGTCACTCGTGGATTTTGCTCTTTATTGGTTGAGAAAGGGGCGCCAGTCAATCACAATGCGCTGTTTTTGTATCCAGCATAATTTATTTTGCATGGTTTAAATATGAAATTTGATTACAATAACGCGCCCTCTGATTGCATTCTCGTTTTGCATAATGCTACTTTAACAATCGGGTATGGGGCCATAATAAAATGTGCTGCTTTATTTTATGGCTTTGTGCTTTAATAGTCAGTCTGATGCGCATAGGCGAATCTCTGCTGACGCCTTGTCTACATTTAATGTCGTTTATTTTATTGCCATTGGAAGGCATCCTGCTTAATGCGAATTGACTTCAAAAGCTAAAAGAGCTTGTTAAACTTAGTAAGCAATCTAGCTCTTTACATAAAATATTTTGGGACATATCGGCCATCAAAAACTGCAGAATTTCTAGAGGCTTGATTAAAAAATGAGGCGCATTTACTCTGAAATTAGTTATGTAAACCTTCGCAATTTGTGTTGGAGAAATTGGACGATTTATAATCTTTTGAGATTTTAAGTTAAAAAAAATCTATAGGATTTCTTTCCCTTTTGGTTATAGGTTTGTCTTTTCCTTGCAAAATATATATCAATGTCGTCTTCTTTACCGTTTTAAACTTGTCTTTTTTATTTTTTTTTCTAGATGTCTCCCAGAATAATCGTGCTGTTTGTTGTGATTGCTATGGTACAGATGGTAATGTGTAAAACACTCAAACGTAAGTAGTTATGATATCTTAACCCCTGCCGTACAGTCATGTAAAATTTGGAACTAAAAGATGTACCACGCAGATCAAAGAAACCTCCATTTTCATTGGCCTTGTAAAATAAAGCTGCTATTGTTTTTAGGGATAGTGGCATTGTTTGGGTCATTCATCTATTGTTTTGTGAGCCAATAAAGCAACATATCTTCTAAGAGCTGCATGCATGCATGGCGACCCAACTAAGATGTTACCCAGAAGCCGAAAGTCTGTCAATTGATTTCATCTTAAATGACGTGCTTGTTGAAATATATCAAGTTTATAGTTCATTTTTAGTGCATGGGCTAATATACTGAAGAATACAGTTTGTTTGTTTGATAAGATAAGTAGATACTTGGTTGCTTATTTTCTTTTTTAGTAAATCCAGTTGTTATTGCTTGAATATATAATGAAATGCATAATATTAATATTGGTTTGTTGGTTGTTTGATTGGGTGAGTGAATTGAGTAAGGTTGGGTTGGTTGGTTCAGATTTACAATTTACAATTTATTCTTAGTATAACAATAGAAGAGTTGAATGATTTGTTTGCCCTGCAGAATTGGTCGCGGTTGGTTTGCTAGCCAAGGTTGGTTTTTCGATTGGTTGGTTTATGGGTTGAATTGTTTTGTTGGTTGGATAATTGGATGGTCGATTAGTTAGTTGGGTTGGGTTGGTTTGGTTTGGTTCGTTCAGAATTGGTCGATTGGCTGATTGGTTGGTTGATTGCTAAGTTGGTTTATGGATCAGTTTTGATTGATTTGTTTTCTGGTTGATAAGTTGGTTCATTCAGAATTGGCCAGTTGCAATTGCTTACTCGGTTTATTGATTATTTGGTTTAAAACGAGTTTATTAGTGTGTTTGTTGGGACTGATTGGTTAGTTGCTAGGTTGGTTTATTGATTGGCTGGTTCATGGTTTGGTTAGTCAGTTGTTTATTGGTCTATTAGGTGTTTGATTAGTTGCTTGGATCGAGTTGGGTTGAGTTGGTTCGTTCAGAATACACTAACTAGCTAGTTTAATAAGTTGATTGATCTGTCAAATCAGGTTGGGTTGGTTTGGTTCGGTTCGTTCAGAATTGGTCAGTTGGCTGATCGATTGCTTGGTTTATGAGTTTATTGGTTGATTAATTGGTTAGTTGACTGTGCGATCAACTAGTTGCTTTGTTGGTTGTCTGGTATTTTGGTTGTTTGGCTGGTTAGACAAAATGTCCATCTAAACTCTAAATAATCTCTGTTATCTATAGGTAATCCTCTACAGAGCTACACTGACAGCGTTGCTAAACGTGAGCCGGGGGCATGTGCATATGAATGCGTTATGACTTGTTACGATAGCTCCGTTGGAAGCTACAACCATCGGCCTGGCACCTGCCAAGATGGATACGATTGTTGTGAATGGGTCACTTTCAAGAAGAGAAGCGAACTAAAATATAACTTGCCAGGTAAAAACGAAGCAACCAGAAACCTAAATTGATTGGTTGAACGATTGATTGATTGTTTGGTCAATTTGTTGGTCGAATACAATGACACTAGTTGATTATTTTTGTTGATTCCTGTTTTTCTAAGAACTAATAGACTTTGGAACAGCTTACTTGCTGAATAAGTTTAAAATTGACCATCAGTGTACTTTAAAGTCTAAGGTTATTTAGCCAATTAACATAAATATCTCCTTAGATTTAGTTTCAATTTTGATTAAAGTATTGTTTTGTACAGTTGGTGTCTTATTTCCGCAAGGATTTTTAACGACATAATAAAATATAGATGTAGAAGTAGATTAGTTGGTTGGGTTGATTTGGTTTGGTTCGTTCAGAATTGGTTGGTTGGCTGATTGTTTGGTTTATGGCTTTATTAGTTGATTAATTTGGTTATAGTTCACTGTGCGATCGACCAGTTGCTTTGTCGGTTGTCTGGAATTTTGGCTGTTTGTCTGGTTGGACAAAATTGCATCTAAATTGTAATTAATCTTTGTTATTTATACTAGGTAATCCTCTACATCGCTACATCGACAGTGTTGCCAAACGGGAGCCAGGGGCATGCGCATATGAGTGCGTTATGACTTGTTACGATAGCTCCGTTGGAAGCTACAACCATCGGCCTGGCACTTGCCAAGATGGATACGATTGTTGCGAATGGGTCACTTTCAAGAAGAGAAGCGAACCAAAATATAATTTGCCAGGTAAAAATAAACCAGAAACCTAAATTGATTGGTCGATTGATTGATTGTAAATGATCGAATGGTTGATTGTTTGGTTAGTTTGCTGGTCGAATACGATAATTAGTTGATTATTTTCTTTTGATTCCTTTTTACAGGCTAAGAACTATTAGACTTTGGAACAGCTTACCTGCTGAATTAGTTCAAAATTGACCATTGCCATTATTTAGCCATTATTGCTAAATAATTGCCATTATTTAGCCAATTACTGCGCCTTTCAATAACATGCGGAATTTGAAATTCAAATCTCCACCAACGGTTGCGTTATTCCCTGCCGTCAATCATAATTAATACGAAAGCCAACGGACCATGTGAAAAAGAAACAAACAAAATGGATCGAAATCTACCAATCATAATGCACGGACGTGACCTTTTGAACTCATTGAAGTGAACATCTGTTTCCTGAGAGGTAAGCTAAGATGATTGACGGCAGCGTAAAACGCAACCGTCGGTGGAAATTTTAATTTCAAATTCCGCATGTTATTGAAAGGCGCAGTAATATTAATATCTCCTTAGATTTGGTTCTATATTTTCAATTTTGATTGTAGTATTGTTTTGCACAGTAAACGGTGGTGTCAATCTCCACAAGGATTTTTAAAGACTTAATAAAAGATAGATGTTGTTGTATTGTAATTGAATAAGTATGAATAATAAACTTGAACTTGAACTTGTAGAAGTAGATTAGTCTGGTCGGGTTCATTTGGTTTGGTTCCCTCAGAATTGGTCGGTTAGCAGATTGTTTAGTAATCTATTTGCGGCGCTCTCCCTCATGCTTATGCGGATTTAGATTGGGGTCAGCTGTCGCTTAAGGTAGACAAGTAAGTAGCAAATGGGTTGGGAGGGCGGGAAAAACTATTACCGAAAGTCGACAGCGAGGAAAGCAGAGAGAGAGATGAAAACATAAAGGACGAGCAAACCGTGGCGGACTGAGCCGCCAGACTGGCGCGAAAAGAGGGCGAGTGAAGTAATCTCAATCCTTATATACGCTCTGAGGGCGACCGCTGACAAATAGCAATCTATTTGCGGCGCTCTCCCTCATGCTTATGCGGATTTAGATTGGGGTCAGCTGTCGCAACAAGCCCACAAGCAACCTCGCAGATATACATTATACACCTCCAAAATACCCCCAAAACTCAACAAAACCCCCAAAAGACGAAACACCCAAAACCCAAAACGCAAAACGGAACGTCCCTGACACATGGCCATTAACTGTCATCTCCCAGGCTTGGACGGGAGTGAGACTTCCGGTTGTATCAACCCATGACACTACGTTAGGGGAAACGGCAGTAGGATCAAAATTTAGACATCTCCCACTGATGAAAGTCAAAATTCCTTTCATTGAGAAGGCGCAAAGAAGACTGAAAGGTAACAGAGACATAGATAAGGAAAAGATAAAAGAGAGCCTGAGAGATGACAGCCTTGGCCCCGGTAATCCGAGTAGGGAATTAGACTCCCTTCAAGACTATCATCGAAAGGAGAAAGAAGAAAAAGATAAAAAAAAGTATAGCTAAAAGCGAAACAAGGGAGCATATGTAAAGCGCCGAAGGTGAAACACCTGAACAAGTGACAAAGAAGCATCTGCAAAACTTAATGGCAAAAGGCATGATGACAAGCAAACACTCACAACAAGAGGCCGATGGCAAAGTGCAGCATACTGCAAACACATTCCGTGCAGCATGTCAGAACAAGTATAAGCAAGGCCCCGATGGCAAAGCGCAGCATGCTAGACAAACTCAAACTTGCCACGACGAGCATCTGCAAAGCCCCGAAGGCAAACACAGCATGGCAAACAATTCAAACATGTGACAAACAAGCATATACAAAGCCCCAATGCTAAACAAACTCAACCTTGTCATAACAAGCATCTGCAAAGCCCCGATGGGAAACAAAGCATGCTAAACAATTATAACATGCAACAAACAAGCATCTACATGCAAAGCCCCGATGGCAAACGTAGCATGCTAAAGAAACTCAAACTTGTCCCAATAAGCATCTGCAAAGCCCCGATGGCAAACGCAGCATGCTAAATAATTAGAAAATGTGACAAAAAGCATCTGCAAAACCCCGATGGCAAACGCAGCATGCTAAACAAACTCAAACTTGTCACAACAAGCATCTGCAAAACCCCGATGGCAAACGCAGCATGCTAAATAATCAGAAAATGTGACAAAAGCATCTGCAAAACCCCGATGGCAAACGCAGCATGCTAAACAAACTCAAACTTATCACAACAAGCATCTGCAAAACCCCGATGGCAAACGCAGCATGCTAAATAATCAGAAAATGTGACAAAAGCATCTGCAAAACCCCGATGGCAAACGCAGCATGCTAAACAAACTCAAACTTGTCACAACAAGCATCTGCAAAACCCCGATGGCAAACGCAGCATGCTAAATAATAAGAAAATGTGACAAAAGCATCTGCAAAGCCTCGATGGCAAACGCAGCATGCTAAACAAACTCAAACTTGTCACAACAAGCATCTGCAAAGCCCCGATGGCAAACGCAGCATGCTAAATAATCAGAAAATGTGACAAAAGCATCTGCAAAACCCCGATGGCAAACGCAGCATGCTAAACAAACTCAAACTTATCACAACAAGCATCTGCAAAACCCCGATGGCAAACGCAGCATGCTAAATAATCAGAAAATGTGACAAAAGCATCTGCAAAGCCCCGATGGCAAACGCAGCATGCTAAACAAACTCAAACTTGTCACAACAAGCATCTGCAAAACCCCGATGGCAAACGCAGCATGCTAAATAATAAGAAAATGTGACAAAAGCATCTGCAAAGCCCCGATGGCAAACGCAGCATGCTAAACAAACTCAAACTTGTCACAACAAGCATCTGCAAAGCCCCGATGGCAAACGCAGCATGCTAAATAATAGAAAATGTGACAAAAGCATCTGCAAAACCCCGATGGCAAACGCAGCATGCTGAACAAACTCGAACTTGTCTCAACAAACATCTGCAAAGCCCAATGGCAAACGCAGCATGCTAAATAATTAAAAAAAAAATGCGACAACAACAATGGTCTGCGGGGCCTAAAAGGCGAAACTGAAGACTCAAACGTGTGACAACGATGGCAAGTACAATGAGCATGCTAAACAGTTGGACAAAATGCGCCAAACGAGCACAAGCAAAGCCCTGAGGGCAAGGCGCAGTACGCCAGGGAAAATAAAGCAATGCTAAAAACAAACTCTTGAAAACCCGAAGGGAACGAAGAAGCATGCAAAGGAGCCGCCACGTGCAACGAGAACAAAGAACGAAAGCCGACTTGACGAAATGAAAAATAATTACGCTGAAAATGACAAATAAAGCAAAACTACCAGAGGCAAATGGCGAGCATGAAAACCGAAAAGCATGGGGGCAAGGAATGAAGGAAACGAAAAATAAAACAAAATATATAATTCTACCGTGACAGTCAGTGAGAAGAGATATTTGCCTCCAAATTTTCTTGTTCCGAAGAAGAACCAGGAACGGCGTTCTGATGAGTAGACTGAGCGGCAACAGGGAACAGCAGGGGCGGCCAAAGCGGCTTACGCCGCCGCTACATTTGCAGAAGGAACTTGAGCGGCTTTTTTCGGTCATATTAAACTGACGACAGGGAGTGGAGAATGCGAAGCTGACTGGCGCGAAAAGAGGGCGAGTGAAGTAATCTCAATCCTTATATACGCTCTGAGGGCGACCGCTGACAAATAGTTTATGGGTTTATTGGTTCATTAATTTCATTGGTTATAGTTCACTGTGAGATCGACTAGTTGCTTTATCGGTTGTCTGGTATTTTGGTTGCTTGTCTGGTTGGACAAAATTGCATCTAAATTCTAATTAATCTTTGTTATTTATACTAGGTAATCCTGTACATCGCTACATCGACAGTGTTGCCAAACGGGAGCCAGGGGCATGCGCATATGAGTGCGTTATGACTTGTTACGATAGCTCCGTTGGAAGCTACAACCATCGGCCTGGCACTTGCCAAGATGGATACGATTGTTGCGAATGGGTCACTTTCAAGAAGAGAAGCGAACCAAAATATAACTTGTCAGGTATAAACGAAGCAGTAACCTAAATTGATTGGCTGATTAGTTGATTGTTTGGTTGATTCATTGGTCGGATACGATGATTAAATGATTATTTTTGTTGATTGGTTGGTTGAAAGATCGGCTGATTGATTGGTGGTTTGGTAAATTGGTTGATTTATCGTTTGGCATTTTGTTTGATTTATTAAGTGGTTGAAGGTCTGGTCGGCTGTTGTGCCATTGACAACTAAGTTCACGTAGAAAAATTTCTATCTCTGCGATCGCAATCGCAACGATTGCAACGATCGTAAGGATCGCAACGTTTTGGTTTCCATATGATCGCAAGGGTCGTTGCGATCGTTGCGATTATATGGAAACCAGGCTTTATTCCGCATGCCAAGGTGGTTAAATAATTTAGTTTTAATTTAAGACTCTGCTTGAATGAGATTTGGACTCATTCTGATAAAAAGATTTTACGTTACCATTTTGTATGTAAACAACAACAACAACAACATGCAATTATGATTTATGCCACAGTACGGTTTCGACGTCTCGGTTCTCAACATAAAACTTGACTGGATCGACTGCACAGAAATAGCTGCAAGTAATTAATGCATGTTTAATTTACCTTTTGTGTGTTTGTTACCAAAGGAAACATGAGGCCTCGGCTTGGTTATGAGGTGGATAAAAATGACCTGGAATAAGCTACTGGCGTCCTTCAAAGTAAGCAAATTTATCCTTTCAATAAAGAGGTCTTTCCAAGTGCATTTCTAAATGGGAAGTGTCACGAGGGTTTTGACCATTTTTGATAAAAACCATACTACAATGCCTTTACTTATCTACAATAGGTCTGAGTAACAGGAACTTAATTAATAATAAGTCTTAAAGCGAATACTACAACTTTTAATCCAGACATGTTTCGGGAGTTCAACTCCCATCATCATTGTGATGTTACGGTAATTTACAAAGCTTAAATAACTAGGTAACAGACTGGCTTTCATGAGGACATATTCAACCTCACTAACATCTTAAAGAGAAATTGTTCTCCTAATCATTTGATTGAGGGAGTTGTTTAGAAATATCGTTGCAAGATCAATGAGAAAGATAAGTCAAATAATGGGAGGGAGGAGGCCTCGGGCACTGAATATTATTTTAAACTTCCATTTGTAGGTCCATTTTCAAAATTAGCACAAAGACGCCTATTCGCAACCCCTATTGCAATGATAATTTCAACATTAAGATAGCCTTTACATCCTTTAAAATAGGCAGTTTATTTAGCGCAAAAGATCCTTTCCCTGCAGGTGTGGTATGTAAATTTGTTTGCGTTGGCTGTGCAGCCAACTATGTGGGCGAAACCACACGACAGCTTACCACTCGGATACGTGAACACCTTAGTACGGATAAAACATCACATACATCACATACAGTATATACAAACATGTAATAGTGATCGTTTTGAAATACTTGACACAGCTCCCATGGGCATCAATCTAAAGGTCAAAAAAGCCCTCCACATTTGTTGGGAAAATCCATCGTTAAACCAACAAGTAAAACATTTGAATTTAAAATTATCATTGTAATTCAAATCAATCTGTTACGTAGTTATTTAAGCTTTGTAAATTACCGCGTAACATCATACTGATGATGGGAATTGAACTCAGCGAAACATGTCTGGATTAAAAGTTGTAGTATTCGCTTTAATAATAAAGCAACAAGAGAAAGAAATTTACCTGCAATTATTAAAAAAAGAAATAAATCATGGTCTGTTTTAGCTCATTTTAAAAACGAAGATATGGGAACTTCAAAAAAGTTAAGCTAATTTGTTTCAAGTTGCAATTCGCTGAGATCCAGTCCGTCTATGACAAGACGGCCACTCTACCAACGACATCCTCCTCATTCCCTTGGAACTCATCCACAACAACCGCGACTCAGTCAGAAAGGCACGCGAGGCGATGAGTCTCATGGTATAAATAGACGTGATGAACTTAATTAGTGACATTCTGTTATTCTGTTGTACGTCATATTTTCAAACGTTTTATATGTAACGGTCCTTTTTATCTGTATTCATTTTAATTTGTTTTTTAGCCCCCGTAGAAGGTTTGTTTTGCAAACCGAAATATCGGGCAAATATATTCAACTGTTTGCTTTTTTATTTATTTCACTTCTGTCTCAATCTCTTCTCCTTGCCGTAAGGATTTGTTTGCCGTTTTTACCTATACTAGGTTTGGTTCACTAGGGTCGCAATTTATCTCAAATCTGGACCAGATGTATTTCGGTTTCTGTTAAACCAAGAACATTATTTTTGGTTTTTGAAAGAAAATGTGTATCAGAACGGTCGTTCTCAACTCCTTTATTTCTTTTTCACAGATACTCCAGGCACCCCATGCAGGCATCCCAGGCTGCGTGTTTGTAATAGCAGGACCAAAAGTAGCATTTTTACTGATGATCGCTTAGCTTTAGTCAGAGTGTGTTTGCTTGCTTTTCTTTGTTTGATAATTAAAGTTAACTCCAAAAATGTTAGTTTATTTGTCTTGGAATCATTCTGTCAACCGGATCCTAGCTAAAGCTCACAAAAAGAAAAACAGCTATGAAAACAGTTGGCGGGGGATCGGAGAAAAATGCATAGCGCTTTTTTGCCATTTTAAAACAATACGACCAATTCTATAACATGGCATCTGCAAATTACCCTATAGGCGTTAAGTCAAACTGAACATGAGCCGATGATACCAGCATTTATTACATCCTTTTTGAAGTCACTGGTGATTCTTACAATCTGATTGGCTCTCAGCAGTGCGATTTATTCCCGAATCGCACTATTTTTCACTCCAAATCGCATCTTTTTTTCAGCAGTGCGATTAATTCCCGAATCGCACTGTTGTTTGCTCTAAATCGCATCTTTTTCTCAGCAGTGCGATTTATTCCCGAATCTCACCATTTTTTGTTCTAAATCGCATCTATATAAGTCGCATCAATATGGTACTGACTAAAATCCTGTATTTGGGCAAATTAAATTGTGCGATTTCAAAATGGATGTAATAAAGTAGTAATCGAACTTCGTGTCGTGCAATTTTGCTCTGAAATCATACGTGTGATTTCAAAACGGACTCACGCTGCGCGCTCGTTCGATTTTGAAATCACGTGTATGATTTCAGACCAAATTGCACTCCACTCAGTTCAATTACCATTATTAATATACGTCCCTTTATTACTCATGCGCGAAGCGGCATGAGGTAAGGTTTCGGCTCCGTTTTTCTTGTTGTTTTATTTTTTTTGTGTGTCACGATTTTGCATGCAAATTTATGCACGCATATTTTAAATTGTACACTTCCGGTTCATAGCTTTGCCATTTACACTTCCTGTTTAGTGACTTCCGGCTACTCTCACTTCAGGCAAATCAGCGTCGCTGAAATGTCACGACAGCGTCTCCTACAACCCCACTTGCATTACTAATGTTCACGTCAGGTATATATAAGACTTAGACGAATCACTGGCTTCATTGTGGTACAGCCTTCATTTACAAAACAATCAATAGTAAACAACATGGTTTGCAGCAACGATGACTGAATCAAAGAAGTAACTCTTCTCCATGTCGGACATCTTCTTCTTGTTTAAAATATATCATAAAACTTTCTTACGAATGCGCATGAGTTTAGGCTGCTGGGAGCCTCTTGTTTGTTATCAGACTGCACATACAGTAGTGGAACCTCTACTTTGGGACACCTTCATTAAGGGGACACTTCATCCCGGCCGGCAAAACGCTCATGATAATCTTTGAATTATAACCTCTATGGAAGGAAAACCTCCATTACGGGAACATTTTTCCTGGTCGCGGCCAGCAAAATCCTCATATAATCTTTGTAATTATCACCTCTACTAACAGGACACATCTATTAAGGGGACACTTCTCCTGATCCCGGCCAGCAAAACGCCCATACAATCTTTGTAATTATCACCTCTGTTTACAGGATACCTCTATTAACCCTATTCGGCCTGGGCTTTTTTTGAGTTCCTGAGCCTGGGGGGGGGGGGGGGGGCACATTGTGTCCCCCCTTCGTAACTTCAAGAACATTAAGGCTACGACAATGAAACCTAGAGGGTAAATAGTACGTCCGAAACTGTCTCCTTTGCGGTCTGCACAATGGAACGATGACGTCATATGACGTAGTTATTAGGTAATTAGTTATACGGCCGCCATCTTGGATCCGCCATCTTGGATTTCTGAAATTTTTTAAACCTCTTTAAAACCGTCCAAATTGACTCAAAATTAATCAAAACCAATAAATAAACGCTAAATAACGTAAAAATATAAAAGTTATTCCAATAAACATTGTTTATCTTCATTCAAAGGTACAAATATGCAAATTTCAAAAAACATGGCTGTCAAAATCTTGTTGCCATGGAAACATCAAGTCACGTGATCAAAAAATTGTCATATAAAATTTTTGCCAGATAAATTTTAGGAAAAGTCACAAAGTTTGATGGCGTTTGAATACATATTAAAGAAGTTATGAACGTTCAAAGTTAGCGCGGGCACTTTGTATAATCTCGTATAATCTTTGTTATAATATAGAGGGCAAAATTACTGAATGCTGATTGGCTGACGAGGAGGGCATTTTTTCTTAATTGAGGGCAAAATTACTCGCTCCTGATTGGTCGAGCATCAAATTTTCTCACTTGTGATTGGTTGAGCGCGTCGTCGTTGCATTCAGTTCGCTCGGCGGGATTTTGAAGAAAATTTACAAACGGAGCGTTCGCATGTTTCGCCGGAGATTTTGTTATAAAAAAGGAATGAAATCGGAAGATACCTAAGAAAGGAATTCTACAGTTGAATTACAGCATTTTACGCGAAACAGGAAGCGATTATTTGTGTCAAATCTTGGATTAACTAGACGCCTGCAGGCCAGTTTGCGACGTTGAAGATCTAGAAGAAATTCATTCATGGCGACAAAAGCTGGTTTTAAAGTTCCATCACTTCATTGAAAAAATGCGGATTTCTGCGGACCTAAAGAAAAGAACTTTGACGTATTTTGCTGAAAGGAAAAATATACGTTTAACAGGAGAACGAATAAGACTAAAAGACGTGAAAGAAAGCAATTAAATCGCCAAACGTGCAAGCAAGTTTGAACTCTCGCCATTTGTTGTTGTTATCAAAGCGGCAAAAACTTCAAAACACAGGTACGCTAAAATAAAACTTGCTTTGTTTTTGTCGTAAAGTGTCTATGTTTTCTAGATGTACATAGCAGACAAATGTATCTTTGACCGAATAGAAATTTATTTAACCATAGTGAGTTGAAAAGTTTTTCTTGTCAGTTTGCGAGAGAGTATTTTCACTTCGGTTGGTTTGAAGTCCGAGTGACTCTTAAAAAGTCTGAAACGTTTCCCTATAATTTTGACCTCTATATTATAAACAAGTAATCGCATGTTCCCTCGTAAATTAAGGATTAATATCACTTGTGTTTTCAGAAGCTGTAGAAATTGCCCTCGTCGCTTCGCGACTCGGGCAATTTCTACAGCTTCTGAAAACACGCGTGATAGTAATCCTTAATTTTACTCGGGCCCATGCGATTACATATACTAATTATCACCTCTATTAAAGGGTCACCTTTATTAAGGGGACACTTTTCCTGGTCCCAGTGGTGTCCCCTTAATCGAGGTTGCATTATATTTCATTGAAAGAAACCTTCATAAAGATTAAATGTTCTGAACATTTGGAAAATTTCAGTTTTCAGACAGTAATTTCCCTACAAATTTGGTACTGCTATCCAACAAGCAAAGTCCGTCCATGCTAGTGGAGGTTATTACTGGTTTTAACTTTTGACGATCCTTTTAAGGAAACTGGAAATGAAAGCGTTTGTTTACATTTTCTGTCAGCTGTCTTGCACTATTGCCAGTGGCGGATGTAGGCGAGGTTTCCAAGTGGGACGCTCCCGTACCCGAACCACTTGTTTCATTATTGCATCGATATCATCATCATCATCATCATCATCGTCATCATGATTATCATCATCATCATCATCATCATCATCATCATCATCATCACCATCATCAACATCATCATCATCATCATCATCATCATCACCATCAACAACATCATCATCATCATCATCATCGTCGTCATCATCATCATCATCATCATCATCGTCGTCGTCATCGTCATTGCTGTCGTTTTATTTAAACACTGACATGATAACTCCTTCACAAAAGGAGATAGGAAGGAGTTACTCACGCGTTCAACAGGGCCCGATTAGCGCTTATCCAGAGTTATCTCAATTCCCTCGGGAACTGAGAGACACAAGAATACCTTTATCCCACGAGCTGTAAGGTTTTCCGCTTTCATTTTTGTTCTTTATCCGTAGCATACTTATTATTTTGAAAAACCGGGACCACGGCAGCCCATAATGAAACTTTACTTCTGGTTGTCACTCCTTCCTTGAAAATTCCCGCCTCTTTTTTATTGATAATCATAGTTGTGCAGTGTAATAAACAGCACCAGAGGAAAAGGAAAGCACTGCCCAATAGTTACCAATGATTGGACGAGGTTGAGGAGATTTGTCAGTGGCGAACGATCAATTATTTGCCGGAGCCAAAGGCTAAGGCAAATAATTCATCTGTGAGACACTGACAAATCACGATATTTTGCGATATTACCGAGTTCAATAATTGTTTTATCAGTCGATCACCGAATTTGGTTTTCAATTTAATATTTATTTATAACTTCTGGCAAGCGCGCACTCACAAATTGTACAGGACGGGAGTAGAACAATTATTCGCAGCAAAACAACTTTGTACCGTTGTGCAAATGAGCATAGTTATTTGTAGGCAGTTATCCGCAGATCACGTGGTGGGCACTAATGAAAGGGAAATGCATCGAATGATTACTTTCATTATTTGAATGGCTACACTCTAAGATTTCATCCACAGATTCAAAACTTAGAACTTAATTGTACAGCATTATAAAAAGGACCACAGGAAAGTACTGCTCAGTAGCTTTAATTTGAATGGCCACACTGTAGGATTTCATCTGCAGACTTAACAATTACTAGGTTTAAAGTATTCCCTGTTTCGGGTTACTTTTAAATAAATCCTTAAATTGAAAAACCATTAAAACTTCATTAACCAAATGAAGCAAACTTAATTCTACTACAACATTTAATAGCTTCTTTTACAATAACCCCTCCTCCAAAAATGAGTAACGCTACCGTTTGGAGAGAGTAATAACAACTGTTTGAGATTCATAATTATAACTGTGCAGCCATTTTTCGATTGACGTGGTTATATTCATAGCGTTAGCTAGAAAAAGTATGTTATGTACAACAATGTTTTAAAACCTCGGGAATGCCGTGAGAACATATCCCTTCTTGTTTAAGTTGACGGCTGTTATAGTCAGCTGTTTTCTATTAATTCGGCATGTGCATTGAGATGACTGGAAAAAACACGCAGTGTATAACGCCATTTCGAAAGCTGGGCTAGTACCGATGAAAAAGCTGCTTCCTGGAGGCTTCGTGGCCCCTCCCCACTGAAACCTGGCTCTGATCAACGCTGGCTAAGGGAAAAGATAAGGAGATGTAAGAAAGAGGCTGGTTTATTTTTCAGCATGCCCATGGGCTATCGTTACCAATTTTTAAATTGGTAACGATAGCCCATGGGCATGCTGAAAAATAAACCAGCCTCTTTCTTACATTTAAAAAAACATTAAATGACGCGATTTTGAGCAAAATTAGGACAAAAATACGCTACAACGGAATAGGTAGAGAACATCATTCGTGATAGAACGCTAGTAGATTTATATTAATGGGTTTTATTGTATTTACTGTTTATTATTTTACATGTTTTCTTCTACGAAATTTGGTAAACCCAATCCCCAATCACATTTTTCCTCTACATCTTCTTACCTGATATGCTACGTGAGTATGTGGACCACAATTTGTCGGTGCTACATTTTGCGTTGACACACTATTGCGCTTCAAGTACGTACCCTATCAAGATAACTGCAAAATGCGCTGCTAATTGAAACTGAAAGACTAATAAGCCGCCAACCATAATATATAGCACTGGAAGTAAACAATGAATACAGTTTTAGATGTGTTATAATACCTCATTGTTGACATATCTTGCGAGAGGTGGAGGGTAATACGTTAGCCTTCCTGATTGCCTCTCGGAAAGGAACTGGATCCAGTTATGAAATCCTGTCGTGATTCTACGTTTGGTTTTCCAGTCATAGACCACCTCTCCTATAGCAAACAACGCGGATATGGGATAAGGATAGTTTAAAGGCCCACTATCACCCAAAATGCATTGCGAATTCAACGCAGTCGAAAATTCCCAAAAGAGCCAATCACGAGCGAGCTCGACATTTGAAAACAAAAACAAACAACCGCAAAGCCGAATGGGTGATAGTGAGCCTTTAAGGGTAATGTCACGGGGATTTTGCTGTTTTTTTTTTTTTTGGTCAAAATTATACAAGATGTTTCTTGCCTTATATTCTTTGTAATATATGCTGGTATTTTACATCGCACAGACAAGAAAAAGGAACCGAGAATTACTTACCGACAAATGTGTGTTCAAATCCAGAAAACATTGGTTTCCGACCTCTTTTAGCGTATTTCTCAAACCACATCTTTTTCAGGACTGGCTTGAATTGATCAAGGCACTGAAAATATTATGTAGCATATTAATTAACGTTTAAAAAGTTAGAAAACGCTGTAAAATTGACTATTGGAGAATTTGGAAGGCTATGTAATCCCCAGCCTCAATACCGGGGAATTACACAACTTCTTCTGCGCTCTTTTAAAGTTTTCATAAGGAAAGCACCCTATGCAGCACCAACATAAAGAGAAAATCCATGCCTTCTTTAAACACAACAGTATTCCTTGTGGGGAGTAGTATACGTTTATGAATACCAAACACAGTGAACAATGACACCAATTACCTTTTTTTAAATAATCATGTCCAATATGACAAGTCTAGAACCTTTCTTGAACTTTATTTAAATAATACCCATTCTTGACGGACGAATAATGGAAACGAGTTGTAACAACCAATCCAATTCTAGCGCGACCATGCAGCCGGGCTTGTGCACAAACAGATACATTATTTAGTTGAACCTCCTCGAGAAATTGAAAAGCGTAACAAAACAAAACTGTATCATAAAGATTCCAATGCCCCAATATAAATGCCTCAGAAAATATGGTTGCCATGCTAGGTGGCTAAACTGGAGATTTTACCGTATATGAAATTTTGCCTTTATCCTTGAGATACTTAAACGCAATTTCCATTGGTCCCCCGCTGACTGCCACGGCATTGATGAAAGCATCCTCTTCCTGTAGTTTGGAAGCAGAAGGTTTTTCCGGAAGATTCTCATAGGCTTCGTAATTGTCTAACAAGGCTTTAAAAGAGATGTAGTAAGCAGGTCAATTTTCCACTTAGCTAGTCTCGTGATAAAATAAGACAACAAAAGTTACCTTAACCCTTTGATTCACAAGAGCTAGTGTCAAACATCAAAATTCAATAACGAAATCGAAATCCCGAATGTAATTTTGCAAAATATTGAAAAAAAAAAAACCGCAAATGATTCAATGCAAAAGTGCTGCGGAAGAGGTTAAATGGTGGCAGACTTAAAAGTTAGAACTACTCTACATGTCTGCATTATTGACCAGGACCGGAGTGCCGAGACGGTTAACTCACGCAGAACACAGAAGAGACATAAAGTGAATTATTAAAGAGAGAACACACCACAGCCATTTTTTCCTTTGATACAAAAATGTCTTGTGGATTCTCAAAGTAATACTGAAAATTGATGACACAGCCCCTTTAAGATATCATTATAGGTGAGTTGGCCATCTGTGTAGTAAAGTTCTTCTCCGCAAACGCTTTTGAAAGAAAAAAAAACTCAGGCCAAGTCTCTTGAGTATCGGCTCTACAAGTTGGAGGAAAGCTATAATCTTACCAAGGTTGAACGTGGTGTTAGAGATGCAATGATAACAGATCATAACGGAATACGATTGGTTAAAGTATAGTAGTAGAACTGGTTAAAAAATGTTCATTTTGCAAATTAATCTCTCAAATGGAAGATAAATAGAATTGGCATTGTCTTAATTATTCAGGAAGACCGCCGTATCATTAATGGTTTGAGCTTTTTTCCCGACTCCGATGATTGTTTCTTCAATTCAGGTATAATCATTTCTAATTATATATATGAAAGAAACAATGTTTAAATTCTAACAACTTACCTTTAAATTTGACGAAAACATCCCTTTTTAGCTTTGCTTTTCCTAGCTTTGTCAACGTCAACAGAGGATGTGGTTTGATTCCTGCATAGATGACAATGTCCTTGCCAATTTTCAAATTATTTCCAGCTGAATTCCACATGTTTTGGCACACATTTCCTAAATCACTTTCGTTTGGATTGAAAATAATAATATTAATAATAAAAAATATATTTGGGAAGCTTAGGCTCCATCGAAGAGGAGAAATAATTGTATAAAATATCGAAACACAAAGTTCATATTTCTAATTGAAACAATTCGTTTTACTTACAATTTAAAACTTGATGATCCAACAGAAAGACATTTTCCAAACCCGCAGAGTAGAAAGACGAAAAAGTAAAAAGTAATGTCCATTTTGAAGACAAATTAACCTCCAACCGCTTGTGCAGGTGAATCGCCAGCGTATGACTGAGCAGAACGGATAAATGTTCACCTAAAAGGAACTTACAATTGTTGCTTTCAACCGATGCAGCTGAAAGAATACAAGCGAAATACTATTTACCTTTCTTTTCTTGTTTGTCAAATTAGGTGTTATGTTGGGCAATTTCTGCTAGACCTAAAGAGCATTAACTGTCTAATGACGTCAGGAATATCCAGAAGTCAATTGTGTCAATTCAGGCAACAACGAGTGGGACCAATGCTTATCTTTCTTTCCCAAAAGGGAGAAAATTCGACACTTAACGCTTTTTTAACTTCTTATTATTGTGAAATATTAAAAATAATTAATAGTATCGCACGAAATTACCGCAAAATGTTTTTACTACCTTGTTTAGCATAGTAAAAAGGTATAACACATTACTGATAAATGCGGTTCATTTGAATACATTGCTTCTCAATTGCTTTCATTGAATGGTCACATGCAGTTTAAGGATTCGTGCACGGATCCAAAGTTAGAGACCCCGCATCGAAGAAATGAACTGCAGAGAGGTATAATACCGTGCAGATTGCCAAAATAATAGTAAAATAATAGTTAAACTCGGTTTAAAAATGTTCGGGTAAGTAGAGTCTGAAGACATAAGCGAACAACTATAGCAGAGCTATAGAAAACCACGAGTGGCGGCCATGTTTATAGTCTAAATTTCTTGGGTGGACGCCTCGAATGGGGCTTCGCGTCTCGTTCGCGCCTTTTCCATTTGGTGCATCGTATTTTGTTATAATTAGTGTGCAATAAAGTTAATATACAGAATCAGTATTATAGTAAATGGTAAAATAGGAACATCAATAGCTTTCAAAAGTTAAAGTGACATATTTTGTATGGTAAATACTACTATACACAATTTAGAATTTCACTCACAGGCTAAAATGTTAGATCTAAATGACTTCTATATACCTAATTCAATAAAGGTTGCTTTGGTCATTGGTAATTGGGCGTTGGGAAGCTATTGTTTGGCGGTCACTCAAGCGAAGCATTGCATTGTGTTCCGTATGCCAAATGCCAAATCCTAATTACCAATGACCAACTGCCAAAGCAACCTTTATTGAACTAGGTGTATACACAGCATGGTAAAAATGCAGCTCTATACCTTTCATTTGAATAGACACATTTTAAATATTCATTCATACTCACATACCGAAAAGTTAGAATCGACATCATGATATGACAGTACCACATGAAAGTTTCCAACAGACTCAAAATTAAAAGCTGCAATATACTGCAGAATATAAAACACTACTGGAGAGTATTGCTCAATAGCTTTTATTTGAAAGGTCACATAAACTTTAAGAGCTGGTTATTTAAACGAAGGTTAGACGGTGTGTTTAATAATACCGCGGTCTAAACCAATTTCAATTTCACCAATCTTAATATTTAAATGTTGTTTACTGTAAACATTGTAAAGAGGGCATTAGCACAGACCAGAAATACATTCGCATACTTAAAATGACCAATTTGGAAACAGACGTGTAGGTCCGCCATTAATTTTTCTTAAACCGCTGTCTGTTTGGTTTTATCCACATTCTTTAAAAGTTAAACACATTGTACACAGGCGGCAGACTCGGAGCACAGCATAAGAGGAATGATTTGAATCGATCATCAAGCTATTTCAGACTCCATCACAGTTTATCCTAGTTCTTCAGTTAAAATACTTCGAGTGAACTGTAAAAAAAGAATATAATATGCAACAAACAGCTCGATTGGATTTCAATTCGTGTTTCAGTGAAAGAAACGGATATATTTGGACAGGAAAAAAATATTCGAAATTTAACCTTAACCTGTGAAAATCCATGCATTATGTGCTATGAATATTACAATCGACATTAAAAAATAAATAAGGCCTCTGGATTTATTTTTTCCTACGTGTGTTTCTTACAGCGTAAAGCAAACGGTTTTGCCAATACAGATGACCTTGTTTAGAGAGCTTGGCAGTTGAACAATCGTTTTGTGAGAACCCGGCCATTTACACTATAGTTTAGCCAATGATATTTAATTTTCTTTCTTTAAGTTTCTCTCGTTTGGCTTTTATTACCTACTGCAAAGTGTAAAGCTTTGTTTAATATCATTTTGCTGTGTAACTAGTTTTGCGTTAGTAAACATCGCAACCTCATTTACTTTTTTCAAGAAAGGTGCGAGGTCTAAAATCCGCAAAACCCTGTCTGAGAAAAAAAAAACGATAGATTAGTCAAGTTTGGGACTATTTCTCGTTTAGTCCGTTTGCGCAGATAAGGGCATCTCATAAATAGAAGCCATTTTCCGTTTTTTTAGAGTTAAAGAAATACTCGTATATGTTTGGGCGAACTTGAAACCGCTGTGAGGGAAACAAGACGTGTTTCAACAGCTATTCTCATCCCGGATTTCTACTTGTGTCTCTATACTTCTATGAAAAAAAACGAAATGTTTTCTACTTTCTAAATCACTCCTGACCCTGGTGCGGGATTGTGCGGGACTCCCATATAAAAATAAAGGCCGGGGGTGTTCTTCGGACATTTTCGAAAAACAGCCTAAACGGAACCAGATCTCGTTGATGGGTGTGGTTCAAATGGAGTTTTACTCCTAACTGGTGTCAATTCTAAAACAACACATTAAAAACCAGTTGACTGACAAATGGTTTCCGTCATATGTTTAGGCTCAATACCCTAAAAGGAACCGCGATTATTCCGTACCCCAAGCACCCTGAGCGGCGGTTACCAATCTGCAAATTTTGACACCCAAAAGGTAGTCCCCCCCGGGGCTCTTGACCAAGTTTATATGAATACTCTCAAATCAGGTATTCACTAGCTACCGAAGGACACATAAGCAGAAGAGTATATACATGTACCCAAGCAGAAAAACAAGCGTAAAAGCGGAGAATCAAAACGTTCTGATACGATCCTTGTGCTCGAGCTTTCGTATCTAGTGCTCGTTGTTGTCTCTTTTGCTTACACTTGTGCTTGCCAAAGCAAAACTGTAGTTAAAATTAAAGAAAACGCTTTATTTGAAACAATAAGTGATAACCATTTTCCTGAAAAATTCCGGCAATTTCGATTAGAAAGCAAATGGAACGGTTAATTTTGAGAAAATTTCGATTGGAAATTGTGGACTACGTTATGAGGTGGTTCTTTCTTCATGGTTGGAAAAAACGAACCGAAATATCTCTTACCATTTGACCATTTCTGACTCCTTTTTGTATACGATAGCTCACATGTGGAACTAGTTACCAGCTGTCACCAAATCCTCGACCACATTGGCACAAAAGTTCACAGGGTGCCAGTGCATAAACCGTATATAATCCTGTCTGTGTTTGAGTATATTTTTGTACTTTTGGGAAACGTTTATACTTTTAATATTAGGATTAGTTGTTATTTAGGAATAGTGTATATTTAATTCTAGATCTTTTTTACTTTTTATTTTTATTTTATTTTTTTTTTCTAGTCCAGCGTTTTTAACATGAGCTTCTGGCTCGGGAGACTTCGGCAACCACTCCCCACGTTTTCGACGTAAAATAAAGTTAATATTACTATTCCTTTCTGCTCCAGTCTTAAAAAAAGCGGAAAACAAAAAGCGGAAAACGAATTGTAAATGGTGAGCGACATCTCTTTCTGCTGTTTCGGTTGGAATGCTGATTTTATTACAGAAACCCTTACCATTATTCAACAGTCATCCCATTTTTTCCTGCAAATAGTAAGCACCCCAGGAAAACTAGCTTCATAAATAACTTTCCTTTTCTTAAAAACCTTTTTAAAACTAACTTTCACAAAATAGTAATAAGTTGCATTTAAGTTTCTAAATATGGGATAAAATACACCTGAATAATTAAGATCAGGTATCGGAATAAAAATTACCTTTTAACAAACCAAGAACACTGATGACAACAAAATAATCAGTGGATGTATGAGAGATAAGAAAATCAAGCTTATAGTAGATAGTAATGGTAAAAATTAACAAGACCAACATATTTGTTCAGCCATAGTCGACAGCAAAAGAGGTTCTCATAACTGTCTCATGGGAAATTGTAAAATCTTCTAAAATAAAAAAAAAAACACAAAAATCATGCTGCAAATGTTTCAGTTAAACCTCGAGTGTACTTCAAGAGTAAAAGATTAAGTATTTTGTTTTTCAAGAAATAAATATCACACACAATAATGACATTTGTCAGTCGCATTTGCATGAGGTATTGGCCACGGTGTAACACCTATGACTTTCTATAGAAAACTGTAATTATCTGTTTAGAAACGCAACCATGGCAGCAAAATTGACGAAAAAACTCTTAAGAGCCGAACACAACTTTTTCGATCCAGGTAGACACACGATGCAGCACTTGTGCAACTTTCACGAACTTTTCATACAGCATTTTCAGTAACATTGCTGACGTAACTGTTTACCTCAGGTAATCCTACATGGTATCCGTAGAGACACAAGATGCGATTGTCGTACCCAGTGTTGCGGAGTAGGACCCTGATGTTGCGCGCGATGTTGCGCGGTGTTGCGTGCGATGTTGCGTGTGATGTTGCGTGCAATGTTGCGTGCGATGTTGCGCGCGATGTTGCGTGCGATGTTGCATCGTCTGGATGTTATTATAACTTGATTTACATGTAGTTGTCTGTTCTTTAACAGTATGACCTGTACAAAACGTTTTTGGTGCTGGAGGACATGATCTTTCCAGAACCTTATGAATGCTTTTCAAAGATTTTGCATATAACTATGCGTTAAAAGCCCACGGAGGAAGGGGGAGAGACTCTCATATTGAAGTGACAGGTTCATCGTAACACAGCGCTAGTAGCCTTTAGTGTGAACTGAACTTAGGCAGGCCACATTAAATGTATGGAAGGCAATTGATGGAGTAAAAGAACAACAAATTGGTGGCCCAGATCACAACAAGCACTAGGGGCCGCCCTCTCACAAGATTCTAACGAGATGCGGCAGGAATGACATCGTAAATATCTAAGGAGCACCTAGAAAGTAATGTCCAGGATTGCGTCTATTTAGTGAAGGCTGCGGGGAAAGAGTGCATGATCGAGACTATCAAACAACTATTTACAACACAGCACAGTATTGGCACTGACACTGGCATGGGCAATGGCAATGGCAGCTGGGACAACAGTCTCCATATGATGTTCCTTTTGCAGAAGAGCTGTTATCATTTACTTGGAAATCACTTACAACCACGGGGATGCTTTCCTCAGTTTTCGGTTCTTCTTTGGGATAATAAAGTTTAAGAAAGGAAACCGTGCCAGTTTGGGTAGCGACCATCAAAGAGAAGCCATCATCCACAGGATGAGCGTCAAAGTACTTAACCTGTGACTGAAAATCAAACGAGTTAATTATTTTCCCAGTTGCTATGTTCCATGCCTTTACAGTCCCATCGCGTGAACTTGTCACCAAAACGTGATTGTTGTTACGTGATCCTGACACATGCAAGTCACGTGAAAGGACCTTAAGGTTCATCACTGCATGGATGTGACCAATGAGCTTGCGCGCACATTTCCCGTTAGAGAGGTCCCACATCAGAAGCTGGTCTTTCCCTTCGTGAGACCCAGCGAATACAAACCGATCGTCATCTGTTATTCCTAAGCATTTGATCGAGGCATGATGTCCCTCTATAGTGCGCAGACACTTGCCTGTGTCAGTGCTCCAAACTCGAATGGTGAACTTTACTTGATCCGAGCCCGACACTATAATCTTATTGTCCCTGGTCGATGCCAAACAGCCCACACCTCCAGTGTGCCCCGTGAATGTTTTTTCACAGATCTTTGTTTGCAAGTTCCACAACCTTACAGTCTTGTCTTTTGAACCTGAGATGACACTGACATCTCCATGCATTAAAGCCACACACATCACTGCATCTAAATGGCCAACAAGCTGGTCTGCATGGCCGGCATTAACGTAACACACCACCACAGTCTTATCGCTGGACGCAGAAACAACGAAACTGTCGTCTTTGGAGATTTGCAACGACACAACACCTCCTTGATGAGCATTAAATGTTTTTTGTACTTCAAGGCAGTCGTCGCAGTTCCACAGTGTGATATCGCCATTGTGCGAGCCAGTTACCACTTGTGTGGATCTGTGCATAGCGGCAATGCAAGCTATAGAGGCAGAATGACTTTTGACGCATTTGACATTAGCGATATCCCATAACTTTAAGGAATCATTCTTGGATCCAGATAACCCCCAGCATCTGTCTGTTGTCATAGCAACATAAGGATGTGTGACATGATGGATGATGTGATCACTCGGAGTTGACAGATTCCTGGCATGTTCATTGCCTGTGGCATTCCAGAGCTTGACGTTTTTGTCGTTTGAACCCGAAATGATAGTTTTGCAATCCGTTGTTATGGAGACGCAAGAAATCCAGGATGAGTGGCCAAACAATGTCTGTTGGCATTCTCCTGTCACTGGATTCCAAACCTGAAAACAAACATTGGTAAGTTGGTTCCAAGTAAAGTAACATGTTACGTTTATCAACTTGTGTTCATATTTCACTGGCGGATGCATTACAGCACGAACATTTTGCATCAGACAGACGGACAGGCCACCATATCCCGGCTTCTGTGCAAATATTTTAGGCATATGTAGGAAAAACGAACCAGTTTTAATAGAAAACGGCAAGTTTCGGTGCGTCTGGTCCAACCAAATAAAGGGCCGTTTAGATTTGTTTGAAATCTCCTTTTTTTTCCCGTCAAATACACCATGTATGGTATAAGAAACTTTGGACAGTGGGTCTATAATTGGCCACAGAATAGACTATAAAGGGGTAGGGGCTCTGAGAGGCCAGCGGCACATACCCAGCAAAAGTTGACCCAAGTACCCCCCCCCCACCCCGGGGTTTATCCTAGTTAGATGCGATACATAATTATAATTAACATAATTTAATAATTTATATTGCGCAAAATACATGGGTATATGATCAGATGCGCATTACAATTAATAATGAGTAATAATCTACACTAATAGTATGTAATTACATACGACTAACAGGGCAAGGAGCCGTGAAATAGTTAGTAGAATGGTACGCACCATTAGACTATAATTCCATTGTTTTCTTTTGTTTAATTTGACTATCACACACTAATTGTTAGATAGTGTTTCACTGGTCAAGTAAAACCACTCTAAAACACGCGCTGTACCGTGTTTTTTATCTATTCTGCAACCAACGAGAACGTGCGCTATGCATTACATATTTGTAAACAGATGGAAATAAACAAATGTGCTCACTTTTAACATGTCATCTTTGGAGGCGGACACGATAAAACTGTCATCCGAAGCCACTGCCACGCGCCAAATAAGGTTTGTGTGACCTTTTAGAGTCACGCAACATTGCAGCGTGAGAAGGTCCCAGATCTTCAACGACTGGTCTTTTGATCCAGACACAATTCGCCGACCATCACTCATAGTAGCTAAACACTTGACTAAGCCTGGAATTAAATAACATTAATTAGATTAAAATTCTCACTCAGTTCCGATGTAGGTCTTATACATCACACTTCATATTCATCCTTTTAAAGCCCCGGAAAAACGTTCTAACATTGTTGTACAACGTTTTGTTGGCTCAACAATGTTTGAACGTTTAGCACCCCACGTTAGATGATGTTTGACTAACATTTTTTGTTGGATGAATGTTTTGATTTCGATCAAACATTTTGGTTAACATTTTTAAAAAATGTTGGAGCAATGTTGAATGACGTTTAACCGCCCGTCCAACATTGTTATACAACAAATGTTGGAAGTGTTTTGTAGCAATGTTAGAACGTTTCGCCGGGGCTTTGGGCATCGTTTGTACCTAATTCCTTGGAAATCTTTGTTAACTTTACACTGTGTTGATATCATGATCATCTTTCCTCTTTGAAAATTCGTTTATGACAAACTTTACACTAGTAAGTAAAACGTTAAGGGAAAGTTACTACAGACAGACACTCTTACTTGAAAAGTTCATTTAAAACATTCATATCGTCTCGTCCCTAAAAAAAGCGTATGTTTGGTGCAAAAGAATCATTTTTGGTATTGCCTGTGTAAATTTGTAATTGGTGGAAGTGTGAATGGGCGCTGGTGTAAAATGACATCAATGCTTAATAGGAACAGACACCTTTAAGAGGTCGTATGTTCCCATTTCAGTCCTGCTCTCCCACGTTAATATATTTAATAATACGTTTTTCGATCAGATCACTGCTGTTCGTCATCTTAAAAGTACGACTTACCTCCGTGACCTTTCAGAGTAGCGCAGTTCTTTGTCTTCAGATCCCAAACTTTGACAGTCTTGTCTTCTGATCCAGATATGGCGCTCCCACTGTCACGTGACATCACCAAACAGAGGACCGGGCTCGAATGACCCGCAAAGCGAGCTTGGCCTTTTTCAGCAGTTAACGAGCAGACTTGGATCGTGTTGTCCTCTGATCCAGTGATAATCTCACCATTTATGGATACAACAATGGCGTTGATTGCTCCTATGCGGGATGCAAAATGCAACACTGATATATTTCTGCTTTTAAATTAAGAAAGTGTATACAGCAAATAATATTCATAAATAAAGAAGTGATTTTGAAGTAGTGTGTTTGAGTCACCATAATCAACGACTAATAAGAGGATTAAGTATGAGGATTGGATATCCAGTAACAAATCGTCTGCCGTTCATTTCCATGTATTTCGGAAACGTAAAGAACCATTTATAAATGGTCATTGTGATCACAAAAATACACAAAGATAGACCAATCCTTTCTTCATGTGCAGCGTATAACAACACGACTAAAAAATATACCAATCAGGTCAGTAACCAGAGACTTCACATAATCAACTACATGTACCCATTAACTATTTTATACAACTGGCTGAGAAATTTCTGAAATCTGACTGCATGGCTGAGACGAGCTCTATTTCAGCCTAATTTGAAATACCTACATGTAGAAATTGCAGTTGCCGTGGCAGATTAGGTTTGTTACGGTCTAAAGAGCTCCTTGGTGCCTTGGAAATTAGTCACCAAAGTTTCTAATTACCATTAAAATGAATTAAAATTAATTAATTATTTAAATGAAGATGAATTCTGTTCCGAATGTTACTACGCTTTTCAATAACACGCAAAATATGAAGTGCAAAACTCAACCAAAAGTTTCGTTTTCATTGTACAAATATTAAAGCGAACCTTTGCTTTCACGCAAAATGGCCCAAAGGTCATGTTTGTGGGTTGTGATTGGTGGATTCGAAACATTTTGTCAGTTTCTGTTTTCAGGGTCCAATGTTGGTCGCCGTAATTGATTGAATTGACATGAATTGATTGATGATTGACGGCAGCGTAAAACGTAAACCTAAGTTGGGCTTTGAACCTCAGAGTTCGCGCGTTATTGAAAGGCGCAGTAAGACACTCGGCTGCAACAATATATGCTCTTACCTTCATGACCAAAGAAAGTTTTCTCCTTGGCCCCGTTCGTTATGCACCATACACGAACGACACCATCATCACCACCAGTTACAACATGGATACCATCAGAAGAAATTGCTAAACACGTGACCACACTGCCATTGTCAAACCGCTGTACAGCTTCTCCAGAATCGATGTCCCACACACCAACGCTAGATTTGGCAGACCCAATGACGCATGTATCATTCGGCATCAATGCAAGACAGCTTGGGCCTTCATCGGCCATTTTCAGTGTGTGAAGGCAATCAAGATTTGTGCTGTTCCACACATTAATGAGCGAGTCTTCGCCTGAAGTGACAATGAAGTTGTCGTCACTTGTGATGGCAATCTCGTTGACTCTTTGCTCGTGACCGCGTAGGTTGGTTTTCAGTGGTCCGCCAGCTGAGATGAGGCACGCCGATTGGGGGATGAAGAGAGGAGACGTCTGTGCATAGCACCAGCGGTAGCACTGTTTAATGAGGCTGTCAATTTTAGGAAACTGTTCTTTAAAGGCGAGTAGTCTTCCAATGAGCTGAGAGGCCAGGCAGCTCACATCACGCTTGATATTGCTTGAGGAAAGGACGAGGGTGTCATAGATCATCCTAAAGACAATAATGTATGCATGTGAAGATAGAGTTATAGTAAGTTGGATACATAAGGAAAAGCTACACCTTCAACTTAGCATGGCCTGTAGTACAGTTGTAGTCTAGCGAACGCTAAATATTCTTCGTGTGTAACATCCAACAGCCAACATCACAATTTAGTTAATTTATACGACACTGAGGAAGGGGTCCAAAGGAAACCAAGAGAATGGCTGTTAGGGTGAAAGATTTGCAGACATATCATAGTTCTTCCATTCAAAAATGGACTGAAGAGTACTTCCCCGCGTTATTTTGTCTTTATTTGCACAAATAAAATAAAAGTATCAAATGTTGAACAATTTTTTGTATATCTTCTCTCTTTGAATAACACAACGATTCATCTGTCTGGAATAGCCATTTCGATGATTTAAAAACCAGTAGAACAACTTCCTACCTGACATCCAGTTCCGGTGTTACTTCCAAAGCAAGAACGTAATCTTCTAAGACATCATTTAACGACTGGCCTCTTATTTTGCCATTTATCCACTCAAAATTGAAAAGGATCTCACTGTGCAGAGTGTCAGTGTGTCCAGAGTGAATGAGGTGAAGTGGCATTTCACTGAGCTTCCTTAAGTTGAACACACTTTTACTGAACATCAACGGCTGACTGGAGACCTGTCTATCAGCGTCTGGCAACGTTTTCTTTCTGCGAGTCAAAGTAATATGTTTCTTACGTCCGCCTCCCCATTTGCCTGAGAAAAAAGACAATTTGTCTACAGCAATCTGAATAAGGATTGCGATATGATTCGCGTTTCGAATTACAAATCAGTTATCTTCCCAAAGACCTCGCTTCTTTCTGTTACTGAACAGAAGAGAACAAGACTCTTAGCCTTGTTTCGTCAAGTAAATTTTAAAGGGGGAATAACCCGTCTGGCGGGTGTACGTTATTTCTTGAGTTGGGTGAGGCGAGAAAATAAGTGGAATGATAAACGTGCATTGAAATGCCGTTGAAGGTGAAGTCCGAGTAGTTGTATGACATTTATAGTATATAGAAGCGTTACGAGATACATTTGCCACATATCACAATAGAATGTAGTCTTAATCCTATTCAGCCTGGGCTTTTTTGAGTTTCTGAGCCTAGGGAGGGGGGGGGCACACTGTGCCCCCCCCCCCTTCGTAACTTCAAGAACATTAAGGCTATGACAATGAAACCTAGAGGGTACATAGTACGTCCAAAACTGTCTCCTTTGCGGTCCGCACAACGGAACGATAACGTCATATGACGTAGTTATTAGGTAATTAGTTATGCGGCCGCCATCTTGGATCCGCCATCTTGGATTTCTGAATTTTTTAAAAACCTCTTAAAAACCGTCCAAATTCACCCAAAATTAATGAAAACCAATAAATAAACGTTAAATGACGTAAAAATACAAAAGTTATACCAATAAACATTGTTTTTCTTCATTCAAAGGTATAAAGATGCAAATTTAAAAAAACATGGCTGTCAATATCTTGTTGCCATGGAAACATCAAGTCACGTGATCAAAAAATTGTCATATCAAATTGTTGCCAGATAAATTTTAGGAAACGTCACAAAGTTTGATGGCGTTTGAACGCATATTAAGGAAGTTATGAATGTTGAAAGTTAGCGCGGGCACTTTGTACCCCCCCCAGGCCGAATAGGGTTAAGCTTGATGTTTAAAATCATCCACAAATCAAGTATACTTCCAAATAAATAGACATTGCGTCATAAAATGCACTAAAATCATACCTTGAAAATATTCTGACAACAAGGAATGCCGGGACTGTTTCTCCGTAGGATCAGCTAAGTAATAAGACTGCGCGGTCTCCCAGAACTGTCGGTGGTACCAGGCAATAACGGTTTTTCCATCGGCTTGTCGCTCAGTCAGAAACTCATCGATGTCGTGACGTATACGCGCCCACAATAGGTTTGGCAAGCGAACCACGCCTTCAACAGGAGGATTCCAATACTGGTAAACGTCATCAATGACGTCATCATCAAGTGACAAGGCATCTTCGAGCTCGTTTTCTGTGAGACCATTTCGACCAGCGGTGATATAACCGAGAGCACGTGATGTAAGCATTTTACCGTGCTTCCGTTCAAGGCGTTGGAACAGGAGGCGAATGGCTTGTGGAACGTCGCTTCCAAGATCGAGCCCTCGGACATTTGTGTAGGAGTTCCATCTCGATGCTTCAGTAAATATCAGTTTCAGGAATAATGGTTGAGGACATCGAGTGAAACTGGACAAGACCAATTCGAACTGTTCATCTGTCAAGGTTCGTCCGAGTCCTTCAAGCCATGCCTCCAGAATTTGCTTGCCCATGTCAATTGTCAGCATGGGTACCTCAATGTACGAGCTATCTATTGTAAGACTTCTGCGAAGGTTTGGTAGTATGTTGTAATAATTCGGTAAGACCGAAATGACAATCTTGACAAACTGGGAGCATTTCTTCGGCAGCCAGTTCATAAGGTGAGCGTTGTTTGCTGCAGATAATTGATCCACAGAATCTAAGATGAGCACCAGTGGTTTGACAACGCTGACGGGTAAATTGACGATGACACCATGAAAGAATCGAACTAGCTGAGAAAAATCCTCTAGAATATCCGCTTTTGGTGGATTCATGCTGTAGACTTCGCAAATCTGAAGGCAAATGCTAGCGATTGTAGATCGGATTGATGAACTATTTGGGGAAGTACCGAGAAAACGGAAAATACACACACTACCATTTCCTAGCCATTCCTTTGTTGACTTAGCGACGGCCGCCATGATTGACGTTTTTCCAGATCCTGACGCGCCATAGATGACCAATGGTTCTGTCTTTTCAAAATCTTTCAAAAATGATTCTATCTTTTCCAGAACGTCTTGACGACCTCGAAAGGCGACGCACTTGTCTTGGCAAAACCAAGAATGGTGAAGAACTTCCTTATACAGGCTACTTTCTTTCGCCTTTTCATTTGCAGTATGCTGTAAGCTCTTGTCGATGAGTCTCTGGACATCCGACTCAAACTTGTTGCAAAAATTGTTAAGGTACTCTTCATGGAATCTGTCAGATGCGTTGATGCCCCCATTGCTCCACGGGATTTTAAAGTGGGTGACATTGTTTTCTCCGAGCGTCTGAAGTACGCGATCACTTTTTAGGTTGCTTAACAAGTCTTGTGCCTCATAGTCATGTTTTCCTTCTGATATGTCGGTATAGTTTTTGGAGTTTTCGTCAGTGAGGTTTACTTCGATGTCCGAGATGTGTCGTATGTAGCACAGGGATTGGGCACTAGGGTTTGAAGATCCGAGAATGCCATATTCAACCTCTTTCTCTGTCACTAAAAAAAGAAAAACATTCAAAACTTACTTTTAACAACAGCACTACACAGAAGAGTAAAGTTCGGTAACTTTCATTTGAATGGACTTGGCTATGATCGATCACACTTTAGCGGAGATCATGCCTGACCGCGTTCAGTTAGGGCATGCATTTTAAGTGGGAGCGAAATTTAATGTGCATAAGAAATTCAGTGTTAAGCCTCATCATTTTCCTTCTAACCTGCATATGCGGGGAAGCTTAAACCAGCTATATAGACCCAACCCTGGGAAGCTATAGCTAAAGCATGGAGACAAAGAAGGATCCAAAGAATACGACTAGTACACTGAGAAACGTTTCAACATGGCATAATTAATTTCAGCGAGTACCAGTATGCTTCCATCGAAGAGGTGGTCCTTAAAGTCGCCAAGGCAATCAGTTACTTGGTATTGTGGAACTTGTATTTAAAATGTATCAGACTGTACCTTACGTTTCGTGCTGTCTTCAGTAAAGTTAAGTGAAAAAAAAAACCATCATACATTACGATTGCATCTAATTATTTAACAGCCTTATATGGGGTGAGATTTCTCGTAGTGAAACTGCTAATCACACCTGAACTAAAATACTTGTGCACTTGTCGTAAGGTGATCTGATTTCTTGCAATAGCGATCTTTGCTGTCCTTTTGAAAAGCCTTTGGAACGACTGGAAAGTCTGCCGCCACTTGTCTCTCTCTTCTTGGTGTTTCTCTCTGTTCGCCTCACTTAAATCATTGTAATGTGGAAAACGGTGGGTGACTGGCTGTAGTACATACTCAGCAGGAATGGCATTCGTGTCCTAAACAAATAAAGCAGAAATGCTCACTTTCGCATTTTCACGTGTTTCACGGACTTTCACCTTGCAGGAAATGATCACGTTCAATATACAGTCAACTCCCCACAACGGCCACCACAAAATTCTCTCTGAGGGTAGCCCTTGTGGATCAGAGGCTTTAATTCGGCCAAACGTGCATGCTTAGGGCGTGTTCAATTGGCGTTATTCTGGAATAAGGAGACACTCGAATTTTAAAAAACAGTGAAGTCTCTTTAACGGACACCTCTCCATTACAAACAGTGTTCCCTTGGTCTCGAAGAATGCAAAGTTCATGTTTGGAAAGAAAGCTTGCTACTTGGCCAAAATAACATTAGGCGTAGCTCTTTTAATCCTGCACTCTACTGTACATTATATCGAACGACAACGTCGCAATACCAGCCTTTACTATGCAATGTACTCGATAAACATCCAAAATCTTATTTCCAAAAAACTGTAAAGTTTCAAATTGGCGTCATATTTACTTTTAAAGGCTTTAAAAAATTTCCCAGTAAGTGCAACTTTTAAAAAGGCTTTAAAAAGTTTCCCAGTAAGTGCAATTTAAGAAGAAGTCTTGAAGGCGCAATTTTCTAAAAAGAGTTATTTTCCATATCCTCACCTTCCAGTACCATTCCAGAAGTGAGTCAACGTGTTTGGGCTGATTGTAAGTTTCTCGAGCCACTTCTACCAAGATCTCAAACTCAGTTGCTTTGATTTTGTACGGAAACGGACGATAACCATACTTGTTTCCTAAAAGACACTGAATGATACGGAGTGTTAGAACTATTATTTGTTGTCAGAAAAAATTAGAGCAGAAAAAAACCCATAGAAAATGGCAGCTGGAAATACAGTACTGAAAATATAGTTTAGAATGAAAATAACTGTCGACAATTTTCACTACAACATCGTGCTTAACTTAAGTGTATCACCGAGTCCTCTTTCGCTCCAGGGGATAGGAAGAGGAGAGAACCTGTGGACAAAGTTGCTAAATGAGCAAATCCATGATTAAGTCCTTTTCCTATCTCCTTTAAATCTACGCGCGTGAACAATTTGTTTACATCCGGTAGGAATTAGTGCGACAGTCGTTTCGCGAGCGTGTCCTGTTAGAAACTCAGAATGAGATTTAAACACCTAAATACATTGCATGTTAAGATGGAACGTCGCAAATGATACATCTAAACGTTTTAGCAAAATAAGAAGTATATCTTTAACATACCACAAAGTTGGGTCCAGGCGTAAGCCTCTGGCAGTTCTTAATCTCCTGCATGCAGAGCTCACTTGCTTTGTGGTCAGCGGTGAATTCATCGCGCACACCCCACCTCATGTCAACTACTTGAAATTCTAATCCTCGCTGCTGGCAGTAGGTTCGCAGGCTTGGATACACATCTCGCATGAGACGATTTCTTTCCTCGATAGTATCTACATGATAGAGATAATGTCAAACACGAGTATCCACTATATAAGGGATGCAACCCAACCAAATTTTTGCTCATAAAATACTTGTCAAATTTTTGCTTTTTTTTCGGGGGGGGGGGGGGGGGAGGGGACTGTTAATTGGAGCTATGCCCATAAAAGAAGACTTGTGTAGCTTTTAAGTATTCTTTTTAATGCTTTCGACAAGCATCCCTCACTTTTAAAGAGGAGTCCCCCCTCCAGGGCTTTTGGTATAAAAAAAAAAACAATCAAGAACGTCTACAGATGAAAAAGAAATAAACAAAATATGGTTTGGTTTACTCGGAAAAGACAGGATTGCGTTCTGTTTTTATTGATGTCTTTTTAGTATTTGGCATTTTGTTGATAATATTAATAAAGAGCATTCAGCAATTGTTTGTCGCACGACTTGGTCACTTGTTATTGGCCGCAATAAGAATAACCAGAAGAGACCCAAAATAATATACCCTTTATGCTATAAATATTTTACCTGTGAAGGTCGAGCTGGTAAATATGCGGACGATGTTTGATTCTTTTCTCGGTAAATTCGTGACGTCTCCCGTAAGGACCCGTCTGATGTAATCCGCCATTCCTTATCAACAACAAAAGAAAATGAAATAACAAGAAAAACGAGGTGTTTTCTTGGTCAGCATTGCAGTTAAAGGGGAAGTATCACTGGGATTTTGACCATTTTGACCATTTTAATTAATGCGAAATCGTAAATGTTTATCAGTCCAATGTTTCTGCATGGATAATATAACGTTTACTAGCTAACGCGCTAGGTATACCCGAAATCGAAACTTTCGATTTCTCTTTCGAGGATCGTAACATCTATATCGAATAATGTTTTGTCAAACGCGACAGTCATGAGAGAATTGAGCTTTTCGTTATTTAATTTCGAATGATCGTAGGCAGAGAATACAAAACAAACGAACGACAACTGGTTGAAAACCGTTAAAACCGATGACTGTTATCGAAGACTTATTGATACAGTCGAACCTGTTTCATGGACACCGAAAGAACAGACGAACAGACTCAATTGTCAGTATTAATTATAAAGGTTGGGATTTTATCGATAATGGTAGTTTGAGACCTCGAGAGCTGTCGGCCGCTGTCGTACTATAAATATATTAGGTGTCTGTAAGGAGAGGTACGTTTGACTGTAGTGAAGAGGTAGATATATTGTACACATAATATAAATCTGAATCAAGTTGCTCTTACCTTCAAATTGAACTGCTCTGACTCCTGAACGGTAATCACAAATTTGAAGCAGGCAGCCTCGAATGCCATTACAGTTCCATTGTCTAACTGCGATGTAATGCCGCTAAGAAGTGCATTTTCGGCTGTGCATGGTGACATTAATAGCCGATCTTTTTTCACTTTTCTGCTGTAAAGTTACTCTGTAACTCGGAAAGAAACGCTCTCTTCTTTTATCTTTAGTAAAATGGGAATTTCGAGACTGATAACATTTATTTGCTCTTCCCGTCAAAACCACATTGTGCCTTTGAAGCGAGACGGTTCTTTGTTTGACGTTCTTTGTTTAGTTAGATTGTTCAGAAATAAATTATTATTAGTATGCGTGTAAACTCATCTCATCTTTGACAGGTAAATGGTGCGTATAATTACCATACTATATGCAACGTCACGTTCTATGTATAAGGGCCTTTTGGCTCAAACGCCTGAGGCAGGCAATCACGCGATCATCATTTCCCGCCATTTTTCACGTTTGCCGTCTGCCGTTTTACGCCCAAAGTGGCGAAAGCAAAGAAATTGACCGCCTGTCACAAAATCAAGCTTGATGATTTGTAATCCACTTCCACCCTTGTAAGGCAAAGGAAACTGGAAGGCTCTTTTGACTATTCTTTAGAAAGACATGGCGGTAAATTGCTGTTCCTGAGTAATCTAGAATAACAAGACGCAGTACAACTGACAATAAAAGAACCTTTTCTGAAAGAAATTTTTGAGCACTTGGCCAGTTTCAACTTTAGAGAGACTAAATTAGTTTGAGTCCGTATATATCTGACACAATTCACTTATCACGATCGAAAATATATCTTTTTTTCTATAAAACATGGTTTAATGCTGGTGTGGAGAGATTTAAAGACCTCCTTGATAAGGACTGCCGTTTTATTAGCTTTGATGATTTTGTAAAGAAATTCAATATTAAGTAATGATCCGCATAAGAAGGATAGTGCTGAACGGCAATGCACGATCGAATGTCAACTATTTTCATTGTTACAACTAGTGATCTCATTGGCCGAGACTCAAAAACCGCTAAAAAGTTAAGGTTCAAGGTGCATAAAGTCTACATTTTTTAAGGTTTCAAGTATTTTGAGACCCAATCGTACAACATGCAATTTGTAAAAGATATTGTATTTGGGGAACTTCATCAAAGAAGCAAAATTATTAGCTATTGTCTTCTGCTATTCTGATTGGTTAAGCACGAACATTTCCTAAAATATGTTTGACGCAAATGGATTTTCTGTATTTTTATAATGAAATATAATTATGAACCATCAGCCCCTCCTCTATTCTTAAAATCAAAGATATATGCGGGAAAGAGCCATTGCCGCAGAACAATGAAGTTTACTATAGTTCTTATGTGAAGCATTATTTAAAACTAATTATCTTGAGTATTTATAATAAGGTGGTCTCTACTCTGAAACAGTATAAGAAAGTATGTCCACTCAGCGGCAGTGACAACCCAAAAGATGCAACTAAAATTCTTGAACCTCATACAAAAATATGCCAAAAAGTGTACCAATGGCTCCTTGATAAAAAGGCCACCACACCAATTAAGAGCCAAGGCAAATGGTTGACGGAGGAAACAACAGCGGGGAACATGATAATAAACTGAGAAAATACTTATTCGTTAGCATTTATGTGCACTAAGGAAACAAAGTTAAGAGAGTTTCAATTTAAACTTCTTCATAGGCAAATTGCAACCAACGATTTCCTTTACAAAATAAGAGTTATAGACCCAGCATTGTCTATTATGCATTGCGCGCTGCGAGCATCGGCGGCCATTTATTTTCTTGACGTTGAAAAATCCACAGCTCTTTGTAATCCGTTTGCATCGGCCATGTCGGTCGTTTAACGTTTATTCGAGTACCTTATTTATCAGGCAACACTAAGAACGTAATTTAATATAAAACGTTTGAACAGAACAGAAGCACGAGACGATATAATTCCTTTCCACGCAATAGAATGCCTGTTTGCCGCGAGAAAAGCAAAACCCCGGAAAACAATAGAAGCCTTGCTCCCGTGCAAACTAAAACAATAACAGAGACGCGTGAAGCATAATGGACAATACTTGGCCTTTAAACAAACTGACTCGTACACCTTCTGTGGAGAAGCAACCGAAAACCTGATTCACTTATTCTGGAGCTGTGAATATTACAGTGCCTTTTGGAAAAATTGTGCTGAATGGATTTTGCAAAACATTTCTAAAGTTGAAAAATTTGACCTTTCGGCAGCTCTTATTCTTGGCTTAGTTACTGATACAAAAGACCTACTATTGCACCATCTACTGCTTATCGCAAGGCACTATATTTACACCAGCTGCAAAATAAGGCTTGTGCAAAAACAAATACATTAGTTGAACCTCCTCGAGAAAGTGAAAAGCGTAACAAAACAAAACTGTATCATAAAGATTTCAATGCCCTAATATAAATGCCTCAGAAAATATGGTTGCCATGCTTGGTGGCTAAACTGATAAATTAAGCATTTAATCATTGGAAGACGGTTTTAGAGAAGGAAGATTAGATTTTACCGTATATGAAATTTTGCCTTTATCCTTGAGATACTTAAACGCAATTTCCATTGGTCCCCCGCTGACGGCCACGGCATTGATGAAAGCATCCTCTTCCTGTAGTTTGGCAGCAGAAGGTTTTTCCGGAAGATTCTCATAAGCTTCGTAATTGTCTAACAAGGCTTTAAAAGAGATGTAGTAAGCAGGTCAGCTTTCTACTTAGCTAGTCTCGTTATAAAATAAGACAACAAAGGCTACCTTAACCCTTTGACTCACAAGAGCTAGTGTCAAACATCAAAATTCAACAACGAAATCCCAAATGTAATTTTGCAAAGTATTGAAAAAAAAAACAAACAAAACCAAACAAATGATACCAGCAAAAGTGCTGCGGAAGAGGTTGAATGGTGACAAACTTAAAAGTTAGAACTACTTTGCCGGACCGGAATGAGACGGTTAACTCGCGCAGAACACAGAGGAGACATAAAGTGAATTCTTAAAGAGAGAACGTACCGCAGCCATTTTTTCCTTTGATACAAAAATGTCTTTTGGATTCTCAAAGTAATACTGAAAATTGATGACACAGCCCTTTTAAGATATCATTATAGGTGGGTTGGCCATCTGTAGTAAAGTTCTTCTCCGCTAATGCTTTGAAAGAAAAAAACTGAAGTCAAGTCTCATGAGTATCGGTTCTACAAGTTGGAGGAAAGCTATAATCTTACCAAGGTTGAACGTGGTGTTAGAGATGCAATGATAACAGACCATAACGGAATAAGATTGGTTAAGGTAGTAGAATTGGTTAGAAATGGCATTGACTTAATTATTCAGGAAGACCGTGTCGTATCATTAATGGTTTGTGCTTTTTTCCCGACTCCGATGAATGTTTTTTCAATTCAGGTATAATCATTTCGAGTCTACGAAACGTATAATGTATATATATAAAAAAGAAACGATGTTTAAATTCTAACAATTTACCTTTAAATTTGACGAAAACATCCCTTTTTAGCTTTGCTTTTCCTAGCTTTGTCAACGTCAACAAAGGATGTGGTTTGATTCCTGTATAGATAACAATGTCCTTGCCAATTTTCAAATTATTTCCAGCTGAATTCCACATGTTTTGGCACACATTTCCTAAATCACTTTTGTTTGGATTGAAAATAATAATATTAATAATAATAAAAAATTTATTTGAGAAGCTTAGGCTCCATTGAAGAGGAGAAGTAATATTGTATAAAATATCGAAACACAAAGTTCATATTTTTAATTGAAACAGTTCGTTTCACTTACAATTTAAAACTTGATGATCCTGCAGAAAGACATTTTCCAAACCCGCAGAGTAGAAAGACGAAAAAGTAAAAAGTAATGTCCATTTTGAAGACAAATTAACCTCCAACCGCTTGTGTGAATCGCCAGCGTATGACTGAACAAAACGGATAAATGTTCACCTAAAAGGAACTTACAAGAGTTGCTTTCAACCAATGCAGCTGAATGAATACAAGCGAAATACTATTTACGTTTCCTTTTTTGTTTGTCAAGTTAGGTGTTATGTTGGGCAATTTCTGCCAGACCAAAAGATCATTAATTGACGTCAGGAATAGCCAGAAGTTAATTGTGTCAATTCAGGCAACAACGAGTGCTTCTCAATAGCTTTCATTGAATGGTCACAGTTTAAAGATTCGTGCACGGATCCAAAAGTTAGAGACCCCGCATCGAAGAAATGAACAGCAGAGAGGTATATAATACCGTGCAGATTGCTAAAATAATAGTAAAATAATAGTTAAACTCGGTTTAAAAATGTTCGGGTAAGCAGAGTCTGAAGACATAAGCGAACAACTATAGCAGAGCTAGAAAACCACGAGAGGCGGCCATGTTTATAGTCGAAATTTCTTTGGTAGACGCCTCGAATCGTTTGCGCCTTTTCCATTTGGTGCATCGTTTTGTTATAGAAAATTAGTGTGCAATAAAGTTAATATACAGAATCAGTATAGTAAATGGTAACCTAGGAACATCAATAGCTTTCAAAAGTTAAAGTGACATATTTTGTATGGTGAACACTTACTATACCCTATACACAATTTAGAATTTTACTCACAGGCTAAAATGTTAGACCTAAATGACATATGTACACTACATGATAAACAATGCTAATGGAAAATGCAGTTCTATACCTTTCATTTGAATAGACACATTTTAAATATATATTAATTCATACTCACATACCGAAAAGTTAGAATCGACATCATGATATGACAGTACCACATGAAAGTTTCCAACAGACTCACAACTAAAAGCTGCCATATATTGCAGAATATAAAACACTACTGGAGAGTATTGCTCAATAGCTTTTATTTGAAAGGTCACATAAACTTTAAGAGCTGGTTATTTAAACGAAGGTTAGACGGTGTATACCGCGGTCTAAACCAATTTTAATTTCGCCAATCTTAATATTTCAATGTTGTTTGCTGTAAACATTGTGAAGACTGAGGGCATTAGCACAGACCAGAAATGCATTCGCATACTTAAAATGACCAATTTGGAAACAGACGTGGAGGTCCGCCATTAATTTTTCTTAAACCGCGGCCTAAGTTAGCTAGGTTTTATCCACTCATACTTTAAAAGTTAAACACATTGTACACAGGCGGCAGACTCGGAGCACAGCACAAGACTGAGGAACGCCTGATTTGAATCGATCATCAAGCTATTTCAGACTCCATCACAGTTTATCCGGCCTTGTTCTTTGAAATATCTCGAGTGAACTGTAAAAAAGAATATAATATGCAACAAACAGCTCGATTGGATTTTAATTCGTGTTTCAGTGAAAGAAACGGATATATTTGGACAGGAAAAAAATATTCGAAATTTAACCTTAACCTGTGAAAATCCATGCATTATGTGCTATGAATATTACAATCGACATTAAATCAAAGGCTCCTTAGAGCCAACCCGTGAATTTGAAATGCGTAACGCGTTTAAACGCAATGCGGTAAGCTTATGTTTTCACTCTGTTACGGTTCAATATAAGGATTTTTGACAAACGCAAAAAATAAAAATACAGTACATCACTTTTATAATGTTCAGTCCGAAGAAGAAAGAAAAAAAAAACTAAAAAAAAAAAAAATGAACGGCTCGAGCGAGATTCGAACTGGGGCCTTTTGGCTGTGAGTCCATGCTTTACACCACTCGACCACCGTGACAACTGACTTGAAAAAGGATAAATTTTATTACGTTAAACTAGATAACCATCAAAACGCGTGTCTCAGTTGAAAATTCCTTTTAGATCGATTTTAACGTTGCATTAAAGACTCCAAATGCGAAACATCTTTAAGCTTATTGTTGTTTATATTCGTTTACACCAATTCAGTTATTGTTATCGCTGGATTCACGCTGTTTTTGTTACAAAACGCATTCGTAACAAAGCATTACGTCACTAAGTTTACAGCTGATGGAAGGAGTGAGCGAGTGAGTGACTCATTTGCATATCAGTCGCCGTTACCGATAACCCGTTCATTACGCATGCGCGTATATTCACGGGTTAAAAATAAATAAGGCCTCTGGATTTATTTTTTCCTACGTGTGTTTCTTACAGCGTAAAGCAAACGGTTTTGCCAATACAGATGACCTTGTTTAGAGAGCTTGGCAGTTGAACAATCGTTTTGTGAGAACCCGGCCATTTACACTATAGTTTAGCCAATGATATTTAATTTTCTTTCTTTAAGTTTCTCTCTTTTGGCTTTTGTTACCTACTGCAAAGTGTAAAGCTTTGTTTAATATCATTTTGCTGTGTAACTAGTTTTGCGTTAGTAACATCGCAACCTCATTTACTTTTTTCAAGAAAGGTGCGAGGTCTAAAATGCGCAAAACCCTGTCTGAGAAAAAAACGATAGTCAAGTTTGGGACTATTTCTCGTTTAGTCCGTTTGCGCAAATAAGGGCATCTCATAAATAGAAGCCATTTTCCGTTTTTTTAGAGTTAAAGAAATACTCGTATATGTTTGGGCGAACTTGAAACCGCTGTGAGGGAAAAAAGACGTTACTAAGTGTTTCAACAGCTATTCTCATCCCGGATTTCTACTTGTGTCTCTATACTTCTATGAAAAGAAACGAAATGTTTTCTACTTTCTAAATCACTCCTGACCCTGGTGCGGGATTGTGCGGGACTCCCATATAAAAATAAAGGCCGGGGGTGTTCTTCGGACATTTTCGAAAAACAGCCTAAACGGAACCAGATCTCGTTGATGGGTGTGGTTCAAATGGACTTTTACTCCTAACTGGTGTCAATTCTAAAACAACACATTAAAAACCAGTTGACTGACAAATGGTTTCCGTCATATGTTTTAGGCTCAATACCCTAAAAGGTACCACGATTATTCCGTACCCTAAGCACCCTGAGCGACGGTAACCAATCTGCAAATTTTGACCCCCAAAAGGTAGTCCCCCCGGGGCTCTTGACCAAGTTTATATGAATACAGTCGGACCTCTATTAAGCGGCCACCTATTAAGCGGCCACCCTCCATTAAGCGGCCACTTTCCAAAGTCCCGAATTATTTGTCAGTAAAGTGCTGCATTCGATACCTCTATTCAACGGCCACCTCTATTAAGCGGCCGCGGCCACCTTTTTGCTGTTGCAAGTTTAGTATTTATTGTATTTTTACCTCTATTAAGCGGCCAGCAAATCATCTTTTCAAGCGAAATGGTGACAGATAATATGAAGGTGATAACTGATAACAATAAAAACTGCAATTTAATCTCCACTTGCCCAGTTTCACGGTTACCAGGACCTTGCCCTATCTATCGGAAAGGCAAATGATTTGATCTTCTCGTTACAACTCCGAGCTCCACAACGACAATCAACAGTGACGGATTATTTTAAATAAATCGTCCGTGAAATATTTTGAGTTAAAATTTTTACAGACTGTTGGTGCAAAAAAGGCCTAATGAAGAAACTTGATGTTTTGTTACATAGATTTGTACCTACTCAACACCAAAAAATACTGTACTTACTGTATCGACTACATGCTCTCTGTGTTAGAGCTAGAACTTTGCACGGACTTGAAATGCCCAAATACAGGGCACTTATTTTTTTGTTTCAATGATTTTTGCATTTATCTTCACATATGTTCACTTTTCAACAAGCCTTTTGCTATATAGAGGCAATAAAATTACGTCGACTGCCATTTCTATCCAATTTATATTGTACCTCTATTAAACGGCCAACCTCTATTAAGCGGCCAGTTTTCAAAGTCCCTAGGGTGGCCGCTTAATAGAGGTCCGACTGTACTCTCAAATCAGGTATTCACTAGCTACCGAAGGACACATAAGCAGAAGAGTATATACATGTACCCAAGCAGAAAAACAAGCGTAAAAGCGGAGAATCAAAACGTTCTGATACGATCCTTGTGCTCGAGCTTTCGTATCTAGTGCTCGTTGTTGTCTCTTTTGCTTACACTTGTGCTTGCCAAAGCAAAACTATAGTTAAAATTAAAGAAAACGCTTTATTTGAAACAATAAGTGATAACCATTTTCCTGAAAAATTCCGGTAATTTCGATTAGAAAGCAAATGGAACGGTTAATTTTGAGAAAATTTCGATTGGAAATTGTGGACTACGTTATGAGGTGGTTCTTTCTTCATGGTTGGAAAAAACGAACTGAAATATCTCTTACCATTTGACCATTTCTGACTCCTTTTTGTATATGATAGCTCACATGTGGAACTAGTTACCAGCTATCACCAAATCCTCGACCACATTGGCACAAAAGTTCACAGGGTGCCAGTGCATAAACCGTATATAATCCTGTCTGTGTTTGAGTATATTTTCGTACTTTTAGGAAAAGTTTATACTTTTAATATTAGGATTAGTTGTTATTTAGGAATAGTGTATATTTAATTCTAGATCTTTTTTACTTTTTATTTTTATTTTATTATTTTTTTTCTAGTCGAGCGTTTTTAACATGAGCTTCTTGCTCTGGAGACTTGGGCAACCACTCCCCACGTTTTAGACGTAAAATGAAGTTACTATTACTATTCCTTTCTGTTCCAGTCTTAAATCAAGCGGAAAACAAAAAGCGGAAAACGAATTGTAAATTGTGAGCGATATCTCTTTCTGCTGTTTCGGTTGGAATGCTGATTTTATTACAGAAACCCTTACCATTATTCAACAGTCATCCCATTTTTTTCCTGCAAATAGTAAGCACCCCAAAGGAAAACTAGCTTCATAAATAACTTTCCTTTTCTTAAAAACCTTTTTAAAACTAACTTTCACAAAATAGTAATAAGTTGCATTTAAGTTTCTAAATATGAGATAAAATACATCTGAATAATTAAGATCAGGTATCGGAATAAAAATTACCTTTTAACAAACCAAGAACACTGATGACAACAAAATAATCAGTGGATGTATGAGAGATAAGAAAATCAAGCTTATAGTAGATAGTAATGGTAAAAATTAACAAGACCAACATATTTGTTCTGCCATAGTCGACAGCAAAAGAGGTTCTCATAACTGTCTCATGAGAAATTGTAAAATCTTCAAAAATAAAAAAAAAACACATAAAAATCATGCTGCAAATGTTTCAGTTAAACCTCGAGTGTACTTCAAGAGTAAAAGATTAAGTATTTTATTTTTCAAGAAATAAAAGTCGCACACAATAATGACATTCGTCAGTCGCATTTACATGGGGTATTGGCCACGGTGTAACACCTATGACTTTCTATAGAAAACTGTAATTATCTGTTTAGAAACGCAACCATGGCAGCAAAATTGACGAAAAAACTCTTAAGAGCCGAACACAACTTTTTCGGTCCAGGTAGACACACGATGCAGCACTTGTGCAACTTTCACGAACTTTTCATACAGCATTTTCAGTAACATTGCTGACGTAACTGTTTACCTCAGGTAATCCTACATGGTATCCGTAGAGACACAAGATGCGATTGTTGTACCCAGTGTTGCGGAGTAGGACCCTGATGTTGCGCGCGATGTTGCGCGGTGTTGTGTGCGATGTTGCGTGTGATGTTGCGTGCAATGTTGCGTACGATGTTGCGTGCGATGTTGCGCGCGATGTTTGCGTGCGATGTTGCATCGTCTGGATGTTATTATAACTTGATTTACATGTAGTTGTCTGTTCTTTAACAGTATGACCTGTACAAAACTTTTTTGGTGCTGAAGGACATGATCTTTCCTGAACCTTATGAATGCTTTTCAAAGATTTTGTATATAACTATGCGTTAAAAGCCCACGGAGGAAGGGGGAGAGACACTCATATTGAAGTGACAGGTTCATCGTAACACAGCGCTAGTAGCCTTTAGTATGAACTGAAGTTAAAAAAAAATTAACTGAACTTAGGCAGGCCGCAGGCCACATTAAATGTATGAAGGGCAATTGATGGAGTAAAAGAACAACAAATTGGTGGCCCAGATCGAAACAAGCACTCACGAGATTCTAACGAGATGCGGCAGGAATGACATCGTAAATATCTAAGGAGCACCTAAAAAAGTTATGTCCAGGATTGCGTCTATTTAGTGAAGGCTGCGGGGAAAGAGTGCATGACTGAGACTATCAAACAATGTTTATGAGATTCTCTATTTACAACACAGCACAGTATTGGCACTAGCACTGGCATGGGTAATGGCAATGGCAGCTGGGACAACAGTCTCCATGTGATGTTCCTTTTGCAGAAGAGCTGTTATCATTTACTTGGAAATCACTTACAACCACGGGGATGCTTTCCTCAGTTTTCGTTTCTTCTTTGGGATAATAAAGTTTAAGAAAGGAAACCGTGCCAGTGTGGGTAGCGACCATCAAAGAGAAGCCATCATCCACAGGATGAGCGTCAAAGTACCTAACCTGTGACTGAAAATCAAACGAGTTAATTATTTCCCCAGTTGCTATGTTCCATGCCTTTACAGTCCCGTCACGTGAACTTGTCACCAAAACGTGATTGTTGTTACCATCACGTGATCCTGACACATGCAAGACACGTGAAAGGACCTTAAGGTTCATCACTGCATGGATGTGACCAATGAGCTTGCGCGCACATTTCCCGTTAGAGAGGTCCCACATCAGAAGCTGGTCCTTCCCTTCGTGAGACCCAGCGAATACAAACCGATCGTCATCTGTTATTCCTAAGCATTTGATCGAGGCATGATGTCCCTCTATAGTGCGCAGACACTTGCCTGTGTCAGTGCTCCAAACTCGAATGGTGAACTTTACTTGATCCGAGCCCGACACTATAATCTTATTGTCCCTGGTCGATGCCAAACAGCCCACACCTCCAGTGTGCCCCGTGAATGTTTTTTCACAGATCTTTGTTTGCAAGTTCCACAACCTTACAGTCTTGTCTTTTGAACCTGAGATGACACTGACATCTCCGTGCATTAAAGCCACACACATCACTGCATCTAAATGGCCAACAAGCTGGTCTGCATGGCCGCCATTAAAGAAACACAACACCACAGTCTTATCGCTGGACGCAGAAACAACGAAACTGTCATCTTTGGAGATTTGCAACGACACAACACCTCCTTGATGAGCATTAAATGATTTTTGTACTTCAAGGCTGTCGTCGCAGTTCCACAGTGTAATATCGCCATCGTGCGACCCAGTTACCACTTGTGTGGATCTGTGCATAGCGGCGATGCAAGCTATGGAGGCAGAATGACTTTTGACGCATTTGACATTAGCGATATCCCATAACTTTAAGGAATCATTGGATCCAGATAACCCCCAGCATCTGTCTGTTGTCATAGCAACATAAGGATGTGTGACATGATGGATGATGTGATCACTCGGAGTTGACAGATTCCTAGCATGCTCATTGCCTGTGGTATTCCAGAGCTTGACGTTTCTGTCGTTTGAACCCGAAATGATGGTTTTGCAATCCGTTGTTATGGAGACGCAAGAAATCCAGGATGAGTGGCCAAACAATGTCTGTTGGCATTCTCCTGTTACTGGATTCCAAACCTGAAAACAAACATTGGTAAGTTGGTTCCAAGTAAAGTAACATGTTACGTTTATCAACTTGTGTTCATATTTCACTGGGGTATGCATTACAGCACGAACATTTTGCAACAGACAGACAGGTAGGCCAACGAGTGTAATAAATTTAACAGTTTGCATCAGGTTTCTCCACTATATCCCGGCTTTTGTGCAAATATTTTAGGCATATGTAGGAAAAACGAACTAATTTCGGTGCGTCTGGTTCTGGTACAACTAAAAAAAAAAGGACCGTTTAGATTTCTTTGAAATCCACTTTTGTCCCGTCAAATACACCCTGTATGGTATAAGAAACTTTGGACAGTGGATTTATCCTAGTTAGATGCGATGCATAATTATAATTAACATAATTTAATAATTTATATTGCGCAAAATACATGGTATATATGATCAGATGCGTATTACAATTAAGATTGAGTAATAATCTACACTTATTAGTACGTAATTACATACGACTAACAGGGCAAGGAGCCGTGAAATAGTTAGTAGAATAGTACGCACCATTAGACTACAATTCCATTGTTTTCGTTTGTTTAATTTGGACTATCACACTCGATATCACACACTAATCGTTAGATAGTGTTTCACTGGTCAAGTAAAACCACTCTAAAACACGCGCTGTACCGTGTTTTTTATCTATTCTGCAACCAACGAGAACGTGCGCTATGCATTGCATATTTGTAAACAGATGGAAATAAACAAATGTCCTCACTTTTAACATGTCATCTTTGGAGGCGGACACGATAAAACTGTCATCCGAGGCCACTGCAACGCGCCAAATAAGGTTTGTGTGACCTTTTAGAGTCACGCAACATTGCAGCGTGAGAAGGTCCCAGATCTTCAACGACTGGTCTTTTGATCCAGACACAATTCGCCGACCATCACTCATAGTAGCTAAACACTTGACTAAGCCTGGAATTAAATAACATTGGATTGAAATTCTCACTAAGTTACAACGTAGGTCTTATACATCACGCTTCATATTCATCCTTAAGCCCCGACAAACCGTTTTAACATTGTTGTACAACGTTTTGTTGGCTCAACAATGTTTGAACGTTTAGCACCCCATGTTAGATAATGTTTGATCAACATTTGTTGTTGGATTAATGTTTTGATTTCGATCAAACATTTTGGTTAACATTTTTAAACAATGTTGGAGCGATGTTGAATGACGTTTAACCGCCCGTCCAACATTGTTATATTTCAGTTTCCATTTCAGTTCCCATTTCAGTCCTGCTCTCCCACGTCAATACTATTAATGCATTTTTCGATCATGATCAGGAGCTGTTCGTCGTCTTAAAAGTACGACTTACCTCCGTGACCTTTCAGAGTAGCACAATTCTTTGTCTTCAGATCCCAAACTTTGACAGTCTTGTCTTCTGATGCAGATATGGCGCTCCCACTGTCACGTGACATCACCAAACAGAGGACCGGACTCGAATGACCCGCAAAGCGAGCTTCGCATTTTTCAGCAGTTAACGAGCAGACTTGGATCGTGCTGTCTTCTGATCCAGTGATAATCTCACCATTTGTGGATACAACAATGGCGTTGATTGCTCCTATACAGGATGCAAAATTAAATGCAACACTGATATATTTCTGCTTTTAAATTAAGAAAGTGAATACAGCAAATAATATTCATAAATAAAGAAGTAATTTTGAAGTAGTGTGTTTGAGTCACCATAATCAACGACTAATAAGAGGATGAAATATAATGAGGTTTTCCAGGAAAGACGCAAGGTTGGATTGTGTATATATATATATATATATATATATTGAAGACTTCATCAGCTATAAAAGTGCTCAATAGATAAACTAGAGCGATATGTAGATTTGTAGAGATGGATTACTTGGTCGAAGACATTTATTCACTGCTACTCAGAGTTTCATGCTTCTTACGAAGCAATCATCAGGCAACTGCCTACAATAACGGATACATAGAATACATACAAAATTTGAAATTACAGAACAATACCTAATGGCGTGACGTGCGGAGATATGATTGGTTAACTAAACGAATACAGTTTTCAACAGGAATTTCTTAGAATGTCTACAAGTAGATAGGAGTTCGCTTCTATTGACATTTCGGGTCTGCATATGATGAAATATGATGATTGCTTCGTAAGAAGCATGAAACTCTGAGTAGCAGTGAATAAATGTCTTCGACCAAGTAATCCATCTCTACAAATCTATATATATATATATATATATATATATATATATATATATATATATATATATATATTGCATTATACTTATGGACAGTTTGGAGTGGACTGCTATACAACAATGGATATCCAGTAACAAATCGTCTGCCGTTCATTTCCGTGTATTTCGGAAACGTAAGGAACCATTTATAAATGGTCATTGTGATCACAAAAATACACAAAGATAGACCAATCCTTTCTTCATGTGCAGCGTATAACAACACGACTTAAAAAATATACCAATCAGGTCAGTAACCAGAGACTTCACATAATCAACTACCCATTAACTATTTTATACTACTGGCTGAGAAATTTCTGAAATCTGATTGGCTGAGACGAGCTGTATTTCAGCCTAATTTGAAATACCCTCATGTAGAAATTACAGTTGCCGTGGCAGATTAGGTTTGTTACGGTCTAAAGAGCTCCTTGGTGCCTTGGAAATTAGTCACCAAAGTTTCTAATTACCATTAAAATGAATTAAAATTAATTAATTATTTAAATGAAGATGAATTCTGTTCCGAATGTTACTGCGCTTTTCAATAACACGCAAAATATGAAGTGCAAAACTCAACCAAAAGTTTCGTTTTTCATTGTACAAATATTAAAGCGAACCTTTGCTTTCACGCAAAATGGTCCAAAGGTCATGTTTGTGGGTTGTGATTGGTGGATTCGAAACATTTTGTCACTTTCTGTTTTCAGGGTCCAATGTTTGTCGCCATAATTGATTGAATTGACATGAATTGATTGATGATTGACGGCAGCGTAAAACGTAAACCTAAGTTGGGCTTTGAACCTCAGAGTTCGCGCTTTATTGAAAGGCGCAGTAAGACACTAGGCTGCAACAATACATGCTCTTACCTTCATGGCCAAGGAAAGTTTTCTCCTTGGCCCCGTTCGTTATGCACCACACACGAACGACACCATCATCACTACCAGTTACAACATGGATACCATCAGAAGAAATTGCTAAACACGTGACCACACTGCCATTGTCAAACCGCTGTACAGCTTCTCCAGAATCGATGTCCCACACACCAACACTAGATTTGGCAGACCCAATGACGCATGTATCATTCGGCATCAATGCAAGACAGCTTGGGCCTTCATCGGCCATTTTCAGTGTGTGAAGGCAATCAAGATTTGTGCTATTCCACACATTTATGAGCGAGTCTTCGCCTGAAGTGACAATGAAGTTGTCGTCACTTGTGATGGCAATCTCGTTGACTCTTTGCTCGTGACCACGAAGGTTGGTTTTCAGTGGTCCGCCAGCCGAGATGAGGCACGCTGATTGAGGGATGAAGAGAGGAGACGTCTGTGCATAGCACCAGCGGTAGCACTGTTTAATGAGGCTGTCAATTTTAAGAAACTGTTCTTTAAAGGCGAGCAGTCTTCCAATGAGCTGAGAGGCCAGGCAGTTCACATCACGCTTGATATTGCTTGAGGAAAGGACGAGGGTGTCATAGATCATCCTAAAGACAATAATGTATGCATGTGAAGACAGAGTTACAGTAAGTTGTATACATAAGGTAAAGCTACACCTTCAACTTTAATTTGGCATGGCCTGTAGTACAGCTGTAGTCTAGCAAACGCTAAATATTCTTCGTGTGTAACATCCAACAGCCAACATCACAATTTAGTTAATTTGTACGACACTGAGGAAGGGGTCCAAAGGAAACCAAGAATGTTAGGGTGAAAGATTTGCAGACATTATAGTTCTTCCATTCAAAAATGGACTGAAGAGTACTTCCCCGCGTTATTTTGTCTTTATTTGCACAAATAAAATAAAAGTATCAAATGTTGAACAATTTTTTTGTATATCTTCTCTCTTTGAATAACATATCGATTCATCTGTCTAGAATAGCCGTTTCGATGATTTAAAAACCAGTAGAACAACTTCCTACCTGACATTCAGTTCCGGTGTTACTTCCAAAGCAAGAACGTAATCTTCTAAGACATCATTTAACGACTGGCCTCTTATTTTGCCATTTATCCACTCAAAATTGAACAGAATCTCACTGTGCAGCGTGTCAGTGTGTCCAGAGTGAATGAGGTGAAGTGGCATTTCACTGAGCTTCCTTAAGTTGAACACACTTTTACTGAACATCAACGGCTGACTGGAGACCTGTCTATCAGCGTCTGGCAACGTTTTCTTTCTGCGAGTCAAAGTAATATGTTTCTTACGTCCGCCTCCCCATTTGCCTGAGAAAAAAGACAATTTTTCTACAGCAATCTGAATAAGGATTGCGATATGATTCGCATTTCGAATTACAAATCAGTTATTTTCCCAGAGACCTCTCTTCTCTCTGTTACTGAACAGAAGAGAACAAGACTCTTAGCCTTGTTTCGTCAAGCACATTTTAAAGGGGGAATAACAAAATCACACCTGGGTTTTGTCGTCTGGCCGGTGTACGTTATTTCTTGAGTTGGGTGAGGCGAGAAAATAAGTGGAATGATCAACGTGCATTGAAATGCCGTTGAAGGTGAAGTCCGAGTAGTTGTATGACATTTATAGTATATAGAAGCGTTACCAGATACATTTGCCACATATCACAATAGAATGTAGTCTTAAGCTTGATGTTTAAAATCATCCACAAATCAAGTATACTTCCAAATAAATAGACGTTGCGTCATAAAATGCACTAAAATCATACCTTGAAAATATTCTGACAACAAGGAATGCCGGGACTGTTTCTCCTTGGGATCAGCTAAGTAATAAGACTGCGCGGTCTCCCAGAACTGTCGGTGGTACCACGTAACAACGGTTTTTCCATCTGCTTGTCGCTCAGTCAGAAACTCATCGATGTCGTGACGTATACGCGCCCACAATAGGTTTGGCAAGCGAACCACGCCTTCAACAGGAGGATCCCAATACTGGTAAACGTCATTAATGACGTCATCATCAAGTGACAAGGCATCTTCGAGCTCGTTTTCTGTGAGACCATTTCGACCAGCGGTGATATAACCGAGAGCACGTGATGTAAGCATTTTGCCATGCTTCCGTTCAAGGCGTTGGAACAGGAAGCGAATGGCTTGTGGAACGTCGCTTCCAAGATCAAGCCCTCGGACGTTTGTGTAGGAGTTCCATCTCGATGCTTCCGTAAATATCAGTTTCAGGAATAATGGTTGAGGACATCGAGTAAAACTGGACAAGACCAATTCGAACTGTTCATCTGTCAAGGTTCGTCCGAGTCCTTCAAGCCATGCCTCCAGAATTTGCTTGCCCATGTCAATTGTCAGCATGGGTACCTCAATGTACGAGCTATCTATTGTAAGACTTCTGCGAAGGTTTGGTAGTATGTTGTAATAATTCGGTAAGACCGAAATGACAATCTTGACAAACTGGGAGCATTTCTTCGGCAGCCAGTTCATAAGGTGAGCGTTGTTTGCTGCAGATAACTGATCCACAGAATCTAAGATGAGCACCAGTGGTTTGACAACGCTGACGGGTAAATTGAAGATGACACCATGAAAGAATCGAACTAGCTGAGAGAAATCCTCTAGAATATCCGCTTTTGGTGGATTCATGCTGTAGACTTCGCAAATCTGAAGGCAAATGCTAGCGATTGTGGATCGGATTGATGAACTATTTGGGGAAGTACCGAGAAAACGGAAAATACACACACTACCATTTCCTAGCCATTCCTTTGTTGACTTAGCGACGGCCGCCATGATTGACGTTTTCCCAGATCCTGACGCGCCATAGATGACCAATGGCTCTGTCTTTTCAAAATCTTTCAAACATGATTCTATCTTTTCCAGAACGTCTTGACGACCTCGAAAGGCGACGCACTTGTCTTGGCAAAACCAAGAATGGTGAAGAACTTCCTTATACAGGCTACTTTCTTTCGCCTTTTCATTTGCAGTATGCGGTAAGCTCTTGTCGATGAGTCTCTGGACATCCGACTCAAACTTGTTGCAAAAATTGTTAAGGTACTCTTCATGGAATCTGTCAGATGCGTTGATGCCCCCATTGCTCCAAGGGATTTTAAAGTGGGTGACATTGTTTTCTCCGAGCGTCTGAAGTACGCGATCACTTTTTAGCTTGCTTAACAAGTCTTGTGCCTCATAGTCATGTTTTCCTTCTGATATGTCGGTATAGTTTTTGGAGTTTTCGTCAGTGAGGTTTACTTCGATGTCCGAGATGTGTCGTATGTAGCACAGGGATTGGGCACTAGGGTTTGAAGAACCGAGAATGCCATATTCAACCTCTTTCTCTGTCACTAAAAAAAGAAAAACATTCAAAACTTACTTTTAACAACAGCACTACACAGAAGAGTAAAGTTCAGTAACTTTCATTTGAATGGACTTGGCTATGATCGATCACACTTTAGCGGAGATCATGCCTGACCGCGTTCAGCATTTTCCTTCTTACCTGCATACGCGGGGAAGCTTAAACCAGCTAGACGCAACCCTGGGAAGCTATAAAGCATTGAGACAAAGGATCCAAAGAATACGACAAGTACACTGAGAAACGTTTCAACATGGCATAATTAATTTCAGCGAGTACCAGTTTGCTTCCACAGAAGAGGCGGTCCTTAAAGTCGCCAAGGCAATCAGTTACTTGGTATTGTGGAACTTGTATTTAAAGTGTATCAGAATGTGCCAGTAAAGTTAAGTGAAAAACAAAATCCAGATCATACATTACGATTGTATCCGATTATTTAACAGCCTTATATTGACTCTCGTGGTGAAAAGGCTTAACTGCTAATCATCATACCTGAACTAAAATACTTATGCACTTGTCGTAAGGTGATCTGATTTCTTGCAATAGCGATCTTTCCTGTCCTTTTGAAAAGCCTTTGGAAAGACTGGAAAGTCTGCCGCCACTTGTCTCTCCCTTCTTGGCGTTTCTCTCTGTTCGCCTCACTTAAATCATTGTAATGTGGAAAACGGTGGGTGACTGGCTGTAGTACATACTCCGCAGGAATGGCATTCGTATCCTAAACAAATAAAGCAGAAATGCTCACTTTCGTATATTCACGTGTTTCACGGACTTTCAGCTTGTAGGAAATGATCACGTTCAATGTACAGTCAACTCCCCACAACGGCCACCACAAAATTCTCTCTGAGAGTAGCCCTTGTGGATCCGAGGCTTCAATTCGGCCAAGGTGTGTTCAGTTGGCGTTATTCTGGAATAAGGAGACACTCGAATTATATAAACAGTGGAGTCTCTTTAACGGACACCTCTCCATTACAGACAGTGTTCCCTTGGTCCCGAAGAATGCAAAGTTCATGTTTGGAAAGAGAGCTTGCTGCTAGGCCAAAATAACATTAGGCGTAGCTCTTTTAATCCTGCACTCTACTGTACATTATATCAAACGACGACGTCGCAATGCCAGCCTTTACTATGCAATGTACTCGATAAACATCCAAAATCTTATTTCCAAAAAACTATAAAGTTTCAAATTTTAAAGGCTTTAAAAAGTTTTCCAGTAAGTGTAACTTTTAAAAAAGGCTTTAAAAAGTTTCCCGGTAAGTGCAATTTAAGAAGCTTAAGAAGTCTTGAAGGCGCAATTTTCTAAAACTGAAAGTGACCTACAAGGTACTATAAGAGTTATTTTCCATATCCTCACCTTCCAGTACCATTCCAGAAGTGAGTCAATGTGTTTGGGCTGATCGTAAGTTTCTCGAGCCACTTCTACCAAGATCTCAAACTCAGTTGCTTTGATTTTGTACGGAAACGGACGATAGCCATACTTGTTTCCTAAAAGACACTGAATGATACGGAGTGTTAGAACTATTATTTGTTGTCAGAAAAAAAATTAGAGCAGAAAAAAAAAACAGAGAAAATGGCAGATGCAAATATTGAAAATATAGTTTAGAATGAAAATAACTGTAGACAATTTCCACTACAACATCGTGCTTAACTTAAGTGTATCACCGAGTCCTCTTTCGCTCCAGGGGATAGGAAGAGGAGAGAACCTGTGGACAAAGTTGCTGAATGAGCAAATCCATGATTACGTCCTTTTCCTATATTTCTCCTTTAAATCTACGAGCGTGACCAATTTGTTTACATCAGGTGGGAATTAGTGCGACAGTCGTTTCGCGAGCGTGTCCTGTTAAAAACTCAGAATGAGATTCAAACACCTAAATACATTGCATGTTAAGATAGAACGTCGCAAATGATACATAGACGTTTTAGCAAGATAAGAAGTATATTTTTAACGTACCACAAAGTTGGGTCCAGGCGTAAGCCTCTGGCAGTTCTTAATCTCCTGCACGCAGAGCTCACTTGCTTTGTGGTCAGCGGTGAATTCATCGCGCACACCCCACCTCATGTCAACTACTTGAAATTCTAATCCTCGCTGCTGGCAGTAGGTTCGCAAGCTTGGATACACATCTCGCATGAGACGATTTCTTTCCTCGATAGTATCTACATGATACAGATAATGTCAAACACGAGTATCCACTATAAAAGGGATGCAACCAAATTTTTGCTCATAAAATACTTGTCAAATTTTTGCTTTTTTTCTTGGGAGGGGGACTGTTAATTGGAGCTATGCCCATAAAAGAAGACTTGTGTAGCCTGTGAACAGGCTCTCTGGCGAGTTTTCTTTTCGCCGCTATCTACTTTCGTCATACCCCCACAAGGAGGCCTGTTCACAGGCTAAGACTTGTGTAGCTTTTAAGTATTCTTTTTAAACAAAATATGGTTTGGTTTACTCGGAAAAGACAGGATTGCGTTCTGTTTTTATTGGCGTCTTTTTAGTATTTGGCATTTTGTTGATAATATTGATAAAGAGCATTTAGCAATTGTTTGTCGCACGACTTGGTCACTTGTTATTGGCCGCATGCAATAAGAATAACTAGAAGAGCCCCAAAAGAATATACCCTTTATGCCATAAATATTTTACCTGTGAAGGTCGAGCTGGTAAATATGCGGACGATGTTTGATTCTTTTCTCGGTAAATTCGTGACGTCTCCCGTAAGGACCCGTCTGATGTAATCCGCCATTCCTTATCAAAAACAAAAGAAAATGAAATAACAAGAAAAACGAGATGTTTTCTTGGTCAGCATTGCAGTTAAAGGGGAAGTATCAACTGAGATTTCGACCATTTTGATCATTTTAATTAATGCGAAATCGTAAACGTTTATCAGTCCAATGTTTCTGCATGGGTAATTAAGTTTACTAGCTAACGCGCTAGGTATATCCGAACTGTGAAACTTTCGATTCCTTTTTCGAGGATCGTAACATCTTTATCGAATAATGTTTTATCAAACGCGACAGTCATGAGAGAATTGAGCTTTTCGTTATTTAATTTCGAATGATCGTAGGCAGAGAATATAAAACAAACGAACGACAACTGCATTGATCCGATGTCGGTTAAAAACCGTTAAAACCGATGACTGTTATCGAAGACTTATTGATACAGTCGAACCTGTTTCATGGACATCGAAGGAACAGACGAACAGACTCAATTGTCAGTATTAATAAGGTTGGGATTTTATCGATAATGGTAGTTTGAGACCCTGAGAGCTGTCGGCCGCTGTTGTATTATAAATATATTAGGTGTCCGTAAGGAGAGGTACGTTTGACTGTAGTGAAGAGGTAGATATATTTTACATATCATATAAATCTGAATCAGGTTGCTCTTACCTTCAAATTGAACTGCTCTGACTCCTGAACGGTAATCACAAATTTGAAGCAGGCAGCGTCGAATGTCATAACAGTTCCGTTGTCTTATCTAACTGCGATGTAATGCCGCTGAGAAGTGCATTTTCTGTGCATGGTGACATTAATAGCCGATCTTTTTTCACTTTTCTGCTGTAAAGTTACTCTGTAACTCGGAAAGAAACGCTCTCTACTTTTATCTTTGGTAAAATCGGGCTCATCCTCGGTGTAAGAACCTGTCAAATTCACGAGTGACGTAAAACAAAGAAAACAAAAGGCATAAAACAATAGAGTCAACTGGGAATGCAATACTACAAAGGTAAAAAACAAAGGAAAAAGTCACAGGTTCTTACACCGAGGTAAACCCTAAAATCGGGATTTCGAGACTGATAACATTTATTTGCTCTTCCCGTCAAAACCACATTGTGCCTTTGAAGCAAGACGGTTCTTTGTTTGACGTTCTTTGTTTAGTTTGATTGTTCAGAAATAAATTATTATTAGTATGCGTGTAAACTCATCTCATCTTTGTCAAGTAAGTGGTGCGTATAATTACCATACTATATGCAACATCACGTTCAATTAATAAGGGCCTTTTGACTCAAACGCGAGAGGCAGGCTATCACGCGATCATCATTTCCCGCCATTTTTCACGTTTGCCGTCTGCCGTTTTACGCCCAAAGTGGCGAAAGCAATGAAATTGACCGCCTGTAACAAAATCAAGTTTGATGATTTGTAACCTACTTCCATCCTTGTAATCCTGCACTTTTTCTCAGTCCAAACTACTTATTCCTGATTTTGCTGTATAGAATCTCTATATCCAATTTAGTTGTATATTTTGTGGCATTTGGCAATATAACATGGAAATTAGGAAAGCGAAATTTCAATATTTTGTCGAGACAGTGTCCCAGTGTCCCTTTAACATCACATTTACTTGGCAGTTTATGTTAATGTGTAAAAGTAACAGGTAAACTGAATATATAGAGCAGTTTTCAATTGAGTGTCGTAAAACCAAAACCAAAGTTATTACTCTGACCAATCACAGCAGTCGTAAACGATCCAATTCTCCTTGCTTATATAATAATAAAAACACAAAGAACAACCACCTTTTTCTAGTTTGGCACAATGAGAGGTTTATTCAGTGAAATGACGAGAATATGAGAATGATAACAAAACCACTCCACCGAAGAACCTCTCGACCCGAATAAACCGGGTGGGTAGGGAGGGTAAAAGAACTAATACAGGTTGTTGAAACGAGAGAGTTCGAGCTGGCTAATGACGATTTCTGCTGTGACAACACTATATATAAGTCTAAATTAATTAATGATTAACTGAATATAATCTACTATAAGACGCATTACATGAAGTGGGCGTCGAATTAAATATTTTAATCAAAGATCAAAATAGACCAATTCTCCTTGCTTATATAATAATAAAAACACAAAGAACAACCACCTTTTTCTAGTTTGGCACAATGAGAGGTTTATTCAGTGAAATGACGAGAATATGAGAATGATAACAAAACCACTCCACCGAAGAACTGATTGTGGAGTCATCGAACGACTAAGAAATTGACAATACAAACACACTGTGTCCAATGATGCCGGAAGATGCGACAAGCCAAAGTAAAAACAAAAGTACAAATAAGCTCTCCACTGTGTCCGGTGGTTCTTGTGAGTACCCTCCGCGTAAGCTGCCCGTCTTGTCTTCTTAAGATCTTTGTGCAACTTCGCAAACGAGATATCTGTCGACAGAAAAGTAAAGAAAACAAGATATTATAAGATGGCCGACAGTTGAAAGAAATCCTCGGGTACTAAAACTTCCTGCAAGCCGTGAGCGCCGTAAATGGAAATGAACTCGTCTTGAAACGTGGAAGACAAATGCCAACGACTAAGTAACTCGGAACCCCGATTATCGGAGCTAGCGAGATGACGAGCGCGAAGCTCGAACTCATGTACCGCGGCAAGAAACCAAATTTCCCTCAGACACGAACCTAATAACTTATCCTGCACGCGGCCGGAGTTAAGAGAACTGACCACCGAAAGATTGTCGCAGTAAACTACGATTCGAAAACCGCGCCAGTGACGACCCCACAATCGAAGCGCTACAATAATAGCAACTGCCTCGAGCAAATGAATAAATTGAAATTGTGTACGCACGGCAGAAGGAAATTCGACATGAAAATATTCGCTAGCTGTCATTCCGCCGCACCCAGTTAAACACGCGTCCGTGGAGAAAACGCTATCAGGGGCGGACCACAACTGAGTAGAGATGAGCGAAACACCATTATATACCTGAAGAAAACGAAGCCACCAGCGAATGTCTTTTCTAAACTCGGCAGATAACTTGATACGGTGGTGATTACGCCGCAAGGAACGCAACGTTTCTAAAATACGGGACAAAAACAAACGACCCGGACGAACGCACTTACAAACAAAAGATAGTTTGCCGACCAACGACTGTAACTCTGTCTTAGTGGCTGATGTTTTGTTAAGCCACCGAGGCAACAAGTCCTCCTGCAATTCTCGTAAACGAGCCGGCGTAACAGACATAGTGAAATTTAGAGTATTAAAAAGTACTCCTAGACAGGTCCCTTGAACAGACGGAGGACAAGCTTTGTGCGGAGACTCCTGTAACCCTAAGGCATTTAGCAAGGAACCACTAAGTGCGTAGTGCTCGTCAGCTGTACCCGGCGCAGAAATACCCATGAAGTCGTCTAGATAATTTGCAACGTAACAACCGGCCTGCGAAAGCATAAAACAAACGGCGTTCGTGACCCGCTGGCAAGCCATTGCGGCCGAGCGAAGTCCCATGGGTAATCGGACATCAAAGTACAATTCATCGCGCCAAGCATATCCTAGCATCGGATAATCATACGGATCGACCGGCAACTGACGATAAGCGCGTTTTAGATCACGTTTAAACAACAAGCAACCAGGCCCGAGTTGAACTATACGAGCAGCAAGATCGTCGACGGTAGGATACGTAAGTTCTATAGGCTCGCCCAAATAAAAATCTTTCGAAATACCGTCATTAACAGACGAGCCATCTGGCCAGCTGAGATCAAGAATAAATCGACGTTCGTCGGTACCTTGTTTCGGAACCGAATTCAAAGGAGAAACCGCAATAGGTCCTGAGAAAGGGTTTTTTGCAAATGGACCACAAACGGAACCTAACTCGCGCTCCGTTGACAGGTAGCTGTCAACCGCAAAAGGAAAGTCGGTAGCACCTTTGTGATTACGAAACTCACTAGAAGGCAAAACACCACTATAATTGTAACCGATCGGCCATCCGAATTCTAAAAAGTCGCAAACGACAGCATCCGAATACTGCGATAATAATGAGCGCCACAAGGGAAGGTTGAGCGAAGTGGGAACCGCTAAGCGCGCACCCTGAAAATTTGGAAGCCCTTCCGCAAACACGCTATTGTGTAAGACCACAAAATGGTGCGTTACACTAAGTGCAGGAAATGCCATTAACTGAGAACTGGCGCCAACTATGCTACCCCGCAAATCCGCCGCGGAACAAAAAACATCCAAGGAATGTGCGGAGGATAAAACACTATCAATTAAATCTAAAGTACGGTTATCATGCACACAAGTATCAGAAAGGGGAGAAATCTTCTCCCCAATAATGAGTCTAGAGTCTGGGAATAACTGACCGTTCACTGAAAGTCTAGAGTCTGGTAATAACTGACCGGTCACTGAAAGTCTAGAGTCTGGGAATAACTGACCGTTCACTGAAAGTCTAGAGTCATGACAAATTTCATTTAATCCCGAGTAAAATCTACAGTCTTGAGAAAATTGTTCCAATAAATCTTGAGGAGAGTCTGAGAAATGAAGTCGAGAGTCTGGCGAAAATTCTAAGCGTGAAGACGTCGAAAGGCCGTTGTTGAGTCATTCGTGACTGTCAGGAGACGGAGATGACTTTGGTCTTGTGTTCTCTGCAGCTAAGGGACACTCCTTGGCGAATTCCGTGTGGCGCGCCGCGGTGCGCGAATCCACCCAGCAGCGAGCGCAAATGTGTTGCAACCATTTACGTTCACCACGAAGCGTGCCGTAATGATCTTTATGCATTTTACAAACTCCGTGCTGATAATCCCGGCAAAAGAAAACCGCTGAAGGCCCATCCGTGCGAGCCGCTCCTTGTCGAGAAGGTCTCGGCGGAGATTGCAATACTCTTGATTCCAAGTGAGTGAAAGAGTCGCCCCAACTTGCTCGACCACATTCGATCTCGAAGAGCACTGCAGCGTGTAAATCGCGCACAGACGGCCAGGTGTACTGTGTAGCCAAATACATCAAAACCGAAAGATGATCAATACGTGCACTAAGCTCCGAAGAAGAAAGGGTGGGGCGCTGCAGAATTGTGGCGTAACCGGCCGCAAATTCTGCCACAGTGAGATCGTCATATTTCTTGTCTTTAGAAATGTAAGCTAAGCTAAGATGACTGTGGGGCCATAACTGAGGAGTTAGCACTCGGCTAGTTAGTTTGCTATCTTTGCCTGATTTCAAGGCGTGACCCCTACCTCGAGAATTCTTGCCCCGCTCAACACAGTCCTCATCCGATGAACTGTCCTCCAGGTTTGCGAGAAACTTGTCGACCCGTGCCGTTAAAGACGATTTCGACCTCAAGTCCTGCAGCGTATGTGGGGGCTTCTTTTCTTCCCGTTTTTCCCCTGATCGTATAGTGCGTTTAGCTGCCAGTTCCGCGTTCCGTGTGCGAAGGGCCTCGATTTCCATCCGCATTTGCTCGAGCTGTTGTGACTGCTCAAGCGCGACGTTCTCCTCTTTAACCCGATCTAATAACTCCTGTAACTCGGTAAATTCGTCGGAAGCCACGTTAGGAGGCGACTGTGTGTGCACCACCGGGCTGGAGCTCTTGTGAGTTTTCGGAAAAGGAGAGATGCCATACGTTGGATACTCCAAGGACTTTCCCTCGTTCATCAAAGCGTAATCTAATTGTTGACGTGGACGGAGGCTGTACTTCGAGTGGGCCATTCTTAAGAAATATAAAAGAACTCTAAAGAACTATTAAAAGAACTAATACAGGTTGTTGAAACGAGAGAGTTCGAGCTGGCTAATGACGATTTCTGCTGTGACAACACTATATATAAGTCTAAATTAATTAATGATTAACTGAATATAATCTACTATAAGACGCATTACATGAAGTGGGCGTCGAATTAAATATTTTAATCAAAGATCAAAATAGACCAATGAACCAATCAGAGCTCGAAGCAATTACATGTTGGCGACGCCAAGCGCGGGAAAACGCGTGCGAGCAAGTCACGATTAGTTTTGGTTTTACTTCTGATTGGTCGAGAAAATGGCGCGAGATTTTTTAGCCAATCGTAAAGCGTAGCAATGTTAAACCAAAGCAATTGTGTAATTACTTTTGACACTCAATTGAACAGGGACAAACCCAATTGTCCGCATAATAGAGAGGTGTCTGTTCGTATTATAGAAGTGTCCGTAAGGAGAGGTTTGATTGTACTTACATCTTCATATCAAAAATCCACCTCTCTGCAACGGTCGAAAATTGTGTCTGAGGATAGCCGTTAAAAATACAGTCCAGCATCTCTATTACGGACAGCTCTCTTGGTTCCGATGATCGATACCAAAATTCATTCATTCTTTACCTGATTACGGCGCTCTCAGTACGGACAGCCCTTAATGCGGACACCTGAGTCTGTCTCTTCGGTGCGGAGGTTCGAATCTCTTTGTGATAGTGAATAGACAACGATTATGCAAATTGTTTATCACCAGGCAACCGGAAAGAGATCACATAGTATCAAATTCACTAAAGGTTAAAGGCACGAGACTTGAATCAGACCAAGTCCTTTCTAAACATTCTGCAAAACTCGGGTGAAGAATTAAGGAATGAGTGTCATTCGATTTAAAGGGGGGTGGTTTATTTTAAAACATATTTGACTTATTGACTTTAAACTTTCTAAGAGGTTTTTAATTATTAATAAATCTTTTTTTCGCTTACATGAATGGACTTGCTACGTCACGTGACTTGCCACACCCAATTTTTAGCAATTTTTTTCGATCTAAATTTACGAGATTTTGGAAAAATGTTTTTCTACTTAATTTGCTTTCTATTAATGACTATTTGCACAGGGTTTATGGAACTAATCGGGCTTTTCCAAAGTTATCTGTTTTCTGTAAACTATGACGTTTTAATTTTAGAGAGGGACTGGGACTAGAGGAAAACAATGAATAATTATGCAGCAATAACAGTTTTCGAAATTCCCCGTTTAATTTGACGTATCACTCTGTAAATTGAAGACTAAGGAAGGAAAAACGGTAGATTTTAATTGAATTTTCATGCTGTAATCTGAAAATTCCAAATTTCGCATAATTTAGGGCGTGGCTGGTCATGTGACCCCAACAGACACAGGGTATCATCCAAAAATGATTTTGTTTCTTAGTGCACGATTATAAGATCAAATATTAGGGGTCGCTGAATAAAGCTAGAAAAAATGATGAAAACCCAATTTTACACGAGGAGCCATGCCTTAATTCACGCGAGAAGTCGGCTTCGAACATTAAAACCTCTGAACCTTCAAATATTTCGTTCTTTTAAGACGTGGATGGCACCCCCTTTTAAGGTTTTTATCCGATTTTTTCAAGACCGTTTAAGATTAGCACATGCCGTCTTCAGTAGCTGTTCCTTTATCCTTGAGACACATTTTGGTAAAGTTTGGCGAAGAACAAAGGAAAATGGAAGGCTCTTTTCGACTATTTTTTAGAAAGACATGGCGGTAAATTGCTGTTCCTGAGTAATCTAGAACAACAAGACGCAGTACAACTGACGGTAAAAGAACCTTTTCTGAAAGAAATTGTTGAGCACTGGGCCAATCACTGCAAAATTTGGACCATTTACAGACTTCATAAAATGTCTATAAATCTTGAATTTACAGACTTGGTACTTTCACCTGTTAAAAACAAAATCTCTGTAAATTCTTTTGACAGACATTTTATATAGTTTTGTTGTCTTGTTCTTTATAAAATGTTTGTAAAATGTTTATAAATTCTAGGAGCTGAAATGAAGGGAAAGACTTACAATTTACAGACTTTATAAAATCTGCCAACAATGTCTGTAAATCTACTATTTACAAAGATTTTATAATGCCTAGACTTCTAATATAAAATGTCTTTAAATGGCAAATCTCTGTAAATTAATGTGGTCCCCAAGCGGACTAAACAAGTAATGAGAAACGGAGAATTATAAAATCTCTGTAAATTGACACATACAAACATAATCTTTTTCCGAATCGTCTAAATAGTAATTTTAAAGCTACATCCAGTGTTCACTCACATAATCTAAGAAATTCAAAATACAACCTTTTCGTTCGTAGACCGAGTACTGAAGCAGGCAAACGAAGCTTTCAATATAGCGGTTTTGTTTTCTGGAACAGCTTGCCTTTGAGCGCTAAAATGTAGCCCACTCTTAGCTCTTTTAAATCATGCATTTACTTTATATCTAATTTAATAATAGTTAATAAAGGATACTTTTCATGGTTTTTAGTATAATCCCGTATATATAATGAGTTTCGTTAGATAATTTAATTTAGTTAAGTAATTAATCTATTCAGTGTTGTTTAAGGCTCGACGGAAGAGCATGTATTATGAACTGACACCGTGTACGATAAATAAGTTTACCTACCTAACGGGGCAGTATAAAATCTCTGTAAAATGACACAAACTGGGCATCATAAAATCTCTGTAAATTGACACAAACGGGGCAGTATAATTTTCTGTAAATTGACACTAACGGGGCATCATAAAAACTCTGTAAATTGACACAAACGGGGCACTATAAAATGTCTGTAAATTGACACAAACGGGGCATCATAAAATCTGTGTAAATTGACACAAACGGGGCACTATAAAATCTCTGTAAATTGACACAAACGGGGCAACATAAAAACTCTGCAAATTGACACAAACGGGGCACTATAAAATCTCTGTAAATTGACACAAAAGGGGCATTATAAAATCTCTGCAAATTGACACAAACGAGGCATTATAAAATCTCTGTAAATTGACGCAAACGGGGCATTATAAAATCTCTGTAAATTGACGCCAATGGGGAATTATAAAATCCTTGTAAATTGATGTAAACTGGGCATCACAAAATCTCTGTAAATTGACGCAAATGAGTAAAACTGACTAATTTTTCTTTTAGTAAAGTAGGCATTTTACTCGATATTTTGAGTTAGTTTACTAGAAATTTGACTTAAATATTTAATCTCACATTGAGTTGAAACAACTCCTTATTTTGAGAAAATCAAGTGGAAGTCACTTTTACTCAAACATACGATTAAAAACTTACTCACCACAGTGAGTATTAAAGTGCTTCTCACTAAAATTCAAAATATGTGTTTATTCTTAACCCAATAAAGTGAGTTGTTGAAACAACTCTTTATTTTGAGTGAACTTAGGGACGGACCATTATTTTTCTGGAGCTGGGGGGATGAGAAATTTTCCTCTGCGAACATTTTTTTTTAATTTATGTGCCTCTGCAATCATTTTTTTCCAAGAACACCTTCCTGCAAAATTTTCTTTATCATTTTTTACAGTGCTATCTTCTCTGGTGCTAAAAATAATTGAGATAAGCTATTTTTCGAAAACAAAAAACAATAGGGCTATAGCCAGTTATTTTGGCCACATACGCTCCTTGTAATTGCCCCCGCAGGGTTTTGGCCCCTCGAGGAGGCATAATTGAAGTCCCCGCGTATATATGGTATATTTGGTGTATAGGGATCAAATCTCGACTTGAACAGCCGAGGTGCGCAAGGTAGTACTGGATAAAAATACGTCACAGGTAAAAGCCAAAGCTTGGCTTTGGTTACTTTTTGGGGTGCCGCGCTATATAGCGAAAAACAACCGTATTAGCGCGCGCTGAAATAGCTAATTAATGTCGCGATCATATTGCGAATAAAGTCATTTTGAGAGAACGATGAATAAGAACGATGAATAGTTTCGAGTATCTGTGCGCGGCTGTTCAAACCCGCAAATGTGTCGACTTCATTTAGACGAAATCATGTTTCGCGCTCGTTACCAAGATGTGTTTGAGCAATTTTTGAGTGCCATTTCGTTCTTTTATAACTTGAAAAATGTAAATTTTTATTTTTTTAAACTTTAGTTTGTAATTTGCAGACGCAATTTGAGGACATTAAATTCTCGTTTTAGCGCGCGCTAAGACAGTTGTTTTTCGCTAAAAAGCGCGACACACCTAATTGGGTAAATTATTGCATTATCATTTGTTACGTCGATCGAGCAGTTTTGCAGTTGATGTTGGCGCGGCCGTAAAAGGTGAGTAAATTTACATTATTTTTATCAGTTACATAAATTTGCAGCTTTTAGCACACGCGACCCACGAATAAACTTGATTTGTCAGACAGATCTCCAACCACATATAATTAACTACGAAGACAGTTTCGAACAACTGGTAGAGAAGCTTCTAGTGATGGAAAACATTGACTTTCACCTGTCGCAAAGTGGCAAACTTCTAACAGAAATCAATGAAACACCACCATGAAAATATTGAGAAGAAAGTACCAGAAGAGGAAGAACAACGACAATGAAAAATGAATATTGTTTGCTGCATCAATTTTCAATGTAAATTTGTCTTGTTAGTTTTCAGTTAGCAAGAACCCAATAAAGTTTAATACTTAAATGTGTTGTATAGAAAATGATATTTCATATAAAGGAAGGGGGCAGCTGTAGTGTCAACTATTACTAGTTTAGTGTGTTCTTGTAAAATGTATACAGTTATTTCAATTAACGTTGTCGGATGAAAAAGGCGAAAAGCCAAGACCGCAAGGTAGTATGGGATTTTTATGCAATGCTATTTACTCTAACCCATACTACCTTGCGGTCTTTTATCCGACAACGTTAAGCCCATTGCTACTGCGCATTTTTTTGCGCATGTCACGCAAACGTACTGTTAATGAAATATCAACAAGAACGTACCCAACGCGACCCAACGCAAACTTTTTTCAACTTATAGAATGGAACGTAAAGAGCGTGTAGTATTATGGGATAGCTGTGGATCCAGGTCTTCTCGGAAATGTCACGCAATGACGTGACAGTGCGAATAGATGGTCGCTTTGAGAACTTAGCAGCGATTTTACTCTCTTGGATGCCCGGTGACTCCTATTTTTTTTTTTCCGTGGATCACTTTCTTTCCTAATTTTCTCCATTTTAACAAAAAACAGAAAAATCTGTACGTGAGAAGTTACAAATATTTCGCCTTTTCTGCTCTCGTGCGACCAAAGTTTTCTTCGAATGTGGACGGGCAAGCCCGGGGGGGAGGGGGGGGTACTTGGGTCAACTTTTGCTGGGTATGTGCCGCTAGCCTCTCAGAGCCCCTACCCCATTATAGTCTATTTTGTGGCCAATTATAGACCCCATCTTGGTTACTTTTGAGTAAATGTAAATTTCGCAATCCCAACTTAGTCACTTTCTGTTTAGCCATCTACCTTGAGTTCGGAACACTTTTATCTAGGTCATCTTCAAATGAGTTGACGCATTTATTAAATGTAGGAGACTTTACTCTTCACCTACAAACCTTCTGGTACATTTGTTAGCCGAAAATATTTACAAGCTAAAACTACCAAAAAAAATCCTTGCCAGAATTTTCTTACCCCCAAAAAATCCGACAATTTGCGACCCCATTCTAGTAACTCTATTGAAAATGCAACCCCATTATAGTCAATCCAGTCGTGAAAATGCGTCCCCCATCCAGCGGCACATCCCCATTAGCCCATTACTAGGAAGTACCCCCCCCCCCCCCCCGGGCGGGCAAGACTAACATGTTTTCTTTTTCAAGGCCTATTCTACCTCAAGGAACGACATCCGATGCAAAAGTTTACGTAATAGACTTAGTTGTGTTGAATTGAGTACGTTTACCTGATCTAAATTTCACTAAAGTAGCTTCTTTTATTGCTAATAGTTGTAAGCTAAGATCGTCTTTAAATAACGAAAGCTTCTTAAAACGCATTGTCTTCAATGCGCCTTATCTCGAAAACGAGCAGGGTGACCCCCCATTTTTTTGGTCATTTTGGCAATAGGTTGATTTTCACCTTACTGCATGGCAAGTTTTAAAAAAATCTCTACGTGGGAACATTTTGGGCGCGAACGTCCTTAATAAGCCATTTTTGTATTTAAAATTACCGCTGAATTCAAACACCAATGACACATTGATACAGGGTTAGACTCTACCTGATGTAAAATATTCACAAATACCGGCAGATGGTGCGTGAAATTTGAAAATTAAACGTCATCCTCTCTCCTGAATTTGTAAATTGAGGCTAACCCTGTAAAAATGCGTCTTCAGTGCTTTCGTTCAGCGACCATAGCGACCATAGCTGGAGTATTGAAATAACTGTATATCTATTGTTATGAGTAAAATAAAATTGTATTATTGTATTGTATTGTAGCGCCCGTGCTGTTCGAGCTCAACTGCGCATGGGAAATGGTTCATTTTAGTGACGTGCACACTCGGAGCAAATGTCTCCTTTCAGGGGGCAATTTTTTGGTATGGAACAGTGCAACATGGCAGTACTGTAAGGGCGCCGTCGACATATTCACTCCCCCCTCCTTAACGTCCACTTGAAATTTTGCTGCCCCAAAAGTCACTGCATTCCAGTCGCCACAGTTGAGTACGAATGCTGACATGCATTACGTGAAGTTGTCAACGGTATCAACACAATTTACTACTTTTAAAGACTCTTTAAAACGTAGAAAAAAAAAACCGCTTTCATAGATCGAATGATGCTTTCACCTACCTTTTCTCTTGCAAAATCTGGATGACTCGACGTTTTTGATTTCCTACTAAAGAAACCGATTCGTCAACTTCGAGACGACAAAGAGTCTCTAAAAGAGTTAAAGTTCCTCCTAAAGCATGTGGACAGAAAGAGGATCGAGCTTGTGTTTATGAATGTAGCGATGGTTCATGTGGCCACTGTACTCATCCTATCATAGCAAATAAGCTTTTTAAATATTTAAATGGAAATAACATGCTCCTATTCAACCCCATGGAGAGCGGGTGGGCCAAGTGATTGTGGAATGACATTCACTTCAAAAAGGAACTAGTACTGCTTACAAAACATCAGAAAGAAGCCCGCCATTGAAACTGATGGACGCCAAGCAAAAATTGGCAGCAGGGGCGTAGCTACCTGAACGCACGTACGCACGTACGCGCACGTGCGATCCTGAAAAAGTCGGAAAAAAAGAAAGATTTGGGACTTGAGGTTGGAAGGGGGGAGGTGTTTGAAAATTGATTGTGCGTACTCAGGAGCCCATAATTGATGGGCTCCTGGCGTTCCTCTGAAAAAGTCCTGGCTACACCCCTGAGCGGGGCCCGCTAACAAAAAAGCAAGGGGTGAATCTTCTATGCAGTCCTTTCTGGATCGGTATCCACACTTGCATGGGGTAAATGGTGACGATGATGATACGCATGATGATGAACCAGTGTCTGAGTCAAGTACCACTGACAACGAGAGTTTACATTGTGATCTTTTAAACTCCATCCCAAAATCACTAACAAATTTTTACAACACCTGAAGTGCTCAGTTTGCTGATATTGTAAATACGTTTGTGAACACAACTGGAGTCTTTCTTCAAAACGGTTAGTCTTTCAAAGTTAGCGGCGTTCTTTTTTGAGAATTAGTTTACAGCCTCATCGGACAAAATCTGAGACAATGCATCACTTCAATCTAACAACAACGAACAAAAGTCTTACAACTGGCAATGCTGTGACTTTTATAATGAGTAACAGTTAGGCTCAACTGCACAAGAGGCAAACCCAGCTAATTTCCTCGAATTCGTCCTCACTTCTAATCTTCTAATCTTATTCTACTCACTTTGTCACAGTGCCGACTTTTGTCGCCGTGACGGGAGAAAGAAACAAGACAATACGTGCCAATTGACATCAATCCCCCATATATAGAGACCAGACCACAACACCGGGGACTACGTCCCCTACTCTTTTTCGAACAGTGATGTGGGTTCTTTTACGTCCCCTACTATTTTTTTTTAATGTGAGAAGGTGTAGGAGACAAGGCCAACGTCTTAACGTCACCGCCCAATGACGCGATCATCTGAACTGAGACAAGGTGGCAGATTGTACGTAGTTGGTACGCAATTACAATGATACCATGTCTCACAAGGTGTCGCAGGAAATCCATGAAACAATTTCTTCGTCACCTTCTTCTGTTACCCGGCCACATCTATCAATCACCACATCTATCAATATCAGCACAAATGTAAAATTTGTTAGTGATTCAGGATAGAGTTTAAAAGATCACAATGTACACCCACTTCTTTAATTTGTCCTGCTTTCTCTTTTATATTGTCACGACCACCGTTCTACACATGACGTAAATTAAAGCTTTTGAAAATGCATCAGTTTGTTTGGTCCGAAAATGCCCTGGACTAACATCCAGTACCTTACCCCCTCCCCCCTAAACGTCCAGTTGACGTTAAGCGGAAACTAAGTGAATATGTTGACGACCACTAAAGCTCCCGCGCTCAATATGCCTTTTATAGTCTTTCAGCACTGCTTACAGTGACTTGAAGATCGCTGAACGTTTCACCCTGGGATGTCAAACTTAGGGAGATGCTAGCAATGGCGGACCTAGGGAAGGCCCCCGTCCTTTACTCCCGGGTACCCACCCCCTATTTTCCCAGTTTTGGCGGGAACCACCCCTATTCTACCGGATTCCTGCCCTTATTCACAGACTGATTGTCATCCATGATTCTCCTGTGTTACCGACCCCTATTCTCAGGGGTTTCTCTTCCACCCGTGTCCCTCTGGGTTTGAAAACCTTGCAGCGCTCTCCGCTTCAAAATTCCAAAGGGTTAATAACGTTTAATGTCGACTCTCCAGCTAAATCTAACCCAAAAATTTAAGCCTTTGAATGTATTTGTTTTTTGACATGCCTCGGACCGGAGCCGACATTTAATTCGAGTACGTACAGGAAGGATACAGGATTTTTTTGCAATTCGTTACCAGGTTTTATCTGTTGAATGAACTCGAATACCTTCCTCGATACCGTGTCGCTTGGTAACCAGGCAGGATATTGTTGCCCAGTGTTGAAGGAGTGGTTGAACGAAAAGTTGGACATTTTGCTTCGAGTTTAGCCTTCAGTAAACAGTGCCAATGATTAATGAAGGCATGGAGGTATACAACATAGGTGCAATCCATGAACTGCCTTCCTGAGCGTGCTAAAATCATTGAATTTTTCGCGCTATTTTTCAGGAGTGTTGTGTTCCATCAAGCAAACATGTGGAGTTCAGAGATCGAGTGCGAAAAACGCTGTATTATGGACAATATTCTGACAGATCGTTACCATCCTTGGCCGTGACATGTAATTTATCGTCTTGTGTCAGTCTTTTAAAATTGGATTTTTGTTCATCTTTTTGCTATCGATATTTCATTTGCCAATAACCTGAAGCTTTAAGTGTATGCAAATGTCCTCTAAGTTGCGTGGTGAAACCAAAATGCGTAAGTTAAATTGGTTCTAAAAAAGCGATGACCTTATTTATAAATTCCCTTTTCTGCTTTGCACGTTTCGTGATCATATGCAGCTAATGTTTGTTAGTGTAAGTGGTCGTACATTACGTGAGAAAAACATTCCTTATACATTTACCATTGATCATCCCTCTTCATGGACCATTGGTTTCACTTAGATCTCCAATTTGAAAAAAGTTAATAATATAAATGTGATCAACATTTTGTTGACCGCAAGTCGATAAATGCATTATTAATATTTTTCTGATCGTTGATTCATCCCAATGGAATGGTAGCCATATATATGACGGTGAAATGTGATAATAAAACACAACCCGTCCAATTATTAAATAAATAAGTGTGTCTTATTAAAACCACTACTATAATCAAGTTTATATCAAAATGGGGATGTTTGGGGACTGTGACGCAGTGTTTTAGGACGACATTGTGGCAATTATTCATGGAACAGGAGAAGGTCGAGAACAAAGTACCTAATTTTGGCTTTATAAATGCACTTTTCTAAGACTTAAAATTGTAAGATATTTCTAATAACATACATCTAAATCCAAAGGTTTATTCAACTTACCGAGTGTAGAAGTTCCAATCTTCCCTTGTTCACATACTGTACAGAACAAAAGGGACGCAGCAGAAATAATTTTATGAAATTGTTGCATCACACGTTCTCGAAAAGGTTTCAAATTACTTTTGACATATGTTAATTCAGAGCAGTTTTAGCCGACAAATGAAAAAACCTCAAAGGGCTAATTTTGTTATTCTGTTCTCAATCTGCTACTGTTGTTAACTTTGAATGTCACTTTAGGGTATGCTATTGATAGCACTGCGCACAATAATAACTTACTGTTACTAAAAATAGATAGGCCCCTATGTGACGCAGAGAACATTAATTTTGAATTTCTAAATCATCATACTGAATCATTTCTGCAAAAAAAAATACTTTTGACATCAATTAGAACAACTCTTCATCCCTCAAATCCTAGATTATTGACTGATCATTTTGCTTTGCACATACTTTAATGTAATGATAAGTTTAACCTATTTTTAATTGAGTAAAAAGAATGTCCAAACTAACATACACAAATGTATCACACATGTCTCATGGCCCTTTACATAAACTTAATATGAGAATAAAATTGGATATCAGCTCATGAACGTGCTGCAGGCAAGGATTAGTTTCTTCAAGTCAGTGAACCATCCACATGTTTTATGTATCACATACAAGTAATATGTGCATGGAAGCCATTGCATACGCATGTACAACATATGTTACAGGCTAAAATTGAAAGACATTCTAACTCTGTTTCATTTGTGGTTTCTTTAGGAGGGCAAAGATATCTCCCTGTACATTAATGATGGGAATTCTTTATTCTGAGCGGCTGCGGCAGAGGAACCCCAAGTATCTCAGAAGGGTTTCCTCATCAGATTTATTTTTAATATCCATGGTAAGAAATCTGAATCCTTTGACTCCTCATGGCCCTCCTAATGGGACGGACCATTATTTTTCTGGAGCTGGGGGAGGGGGGGGGGGGGGGGGCGGGGATGAGAAAATTTCCTCTGCGAACATTTTTTTTTAATTTATGTGCCTCTGCAATCATTTTTTTCCAAGAACACCTTCCTGCAAAATTTTCTTTATCATTTTTTACGGTGCTATCTTCTCTGGTGCTAAAAATAATTGAGATAAGCTATTTATCGAAAAAAATCAATAGGGCTATAGCCAGTTATTTTGGCCACATACGCTCCTTGTAATTTATAGTTTGTTGTTCCTTTATACATGATTCACTGTTTTAATTCCTACGTAGCTACTGGCGCAAATAAAGGGCATACGACAGGAAATCAGGCAAAGGGAGTAGCGGGCTTTTTCGCGATTCCACAGTACCGAAGTCCTGATCCTCTTCTGACGTTGTTCCCACAGGCCATCATACTCGTACCACCCGGCCTAGCTGTGGTACCAGCGGTGAAGGCACGCACATTGCTAATTTAAAATGATTCCCATCGCCATAAGAAGATGACAGACTTCTGAAACTCGCCCATTTCTCGGACAGAATGTCAACAGAATGTCAACGTTGAATGGCAAGGCAAGCGGCATTCCTTGAATGAAAACCCGTTGAGATTCTGACCTTAAGCTCTGGCACAACGAAGAGTTTTTTGGCTGCTTTTTGCGAAGGCAAGGTGAAGGAGTTGATTTGTGCAGCCAAATGGAAAGAATCATCACAGCAATATTCAGTTTGGAACTAATATTTTTAATAATTTATCTGACTTCTCCGCAAACATTTTTTTTACACATATCGTGTTTGCAAACAATTTATTTTGTCTTTTCAGGCCCTGCAAACAATTTTTTTCAATATTTCTCATCCCCCCCTCCAGAAAAATAATGGTCCGTCTCTTAGTAACAGTCCGACATCTACTCCAACGAGAGCAGGAGCATTTTTTGTTTACGGGTTTACAGAGATTGTTTTCTCGTGTAATTTTTACAGAGAAAGTAAAGAGATTTTACAGACATTTGTTGTTTGTCGCATAAAATCTCTGTAAATTCTACATCAAATTCACAGAGATTTTAGCAAGATTATATACACATTTTATGCGATCTTAGCAGAGAAAATGTGTTAAAATTTACAGACTTTTTACGGAGTTATAAAAACTCTGTGAATGCGCGCATTTACAGAGTTCTTAATTTACAAAGGAAATCTAGACATTTTACAGAGATTTAACCAACTTTTGTGAAGTCTGTAAATGGTTCAAGTTTTCCAGTGAATTTCAACTTTAGAGAGACTAAATTAGAGTATGAGTCCGTATATATCTGACACAATTCACTTATCACGATCGAAAATATAAAGATTTAAAGACCTCCTTGATAAGGACTGCCGTTTTATTAGCTTTGATGATTTTGTAAAGAAATTCAATATTAAAACTAATTATCTTGAGTATTTATTATATATGAGGTGGTCTCTACTCTGAAACAGTATAAGAAAGTATGTCTACCCAGCGGCAGTGACAACCCAAAGATGGACTGAACTAAAATTCTTGAATCTCATACAACAATATGCCAAAAAGTGTACCAATGCCTCCTCATGTGATAAAAAGGCCACCACACCAATTAAGAGCCAAGGCAAATGGTTGACGGAGGAAACAACAGCGGGGAACATGATAATAAACTGGGAAAATACTTATTCGTTAGCATTTATGTGCACTAAGGAAACAAAGTTAAGAGAGTTTCAATTTAAACTTCTTCATAGGCGAATTGCAACCAACGATTTCCTTTTCAAAATAAGAGTTAAACAAACTGACTCGTGCACCTTCTGTGGAGAAGCAACCGAAAACCTGATTCACTTATTCTGGAGCTATGAATATTCCAGTGCCTTTTGGAAAAATTGTGCTGAATGGATTTTGCAAAACATTTCTAAAAATGAAAAATTTGACCTTTCGGCAGCTCTTATTCTTGGCTTAGCTACTGATACAAAAGACCTACTACTGCACCATCTACTGCTTATCGCAAGGCACTATATTTTCACCTGCAAAATAAGAGAATCTCGCCCAAATGTACAGATGTACATACAAAGAGTTCAAAATACAATGAAAATAGAAAGGCAAATCGCAAATTATATCAGCTCCTTGGACACTTTCAATAAGAAGTGGTCTCGATTAAAAAACTCCCCTCTATAAACTCTATAAACGCATAAACAAATGAATTATTGCAAGGAAGTGAAACGTAGGCGGCGCTCTGCAGTTTTATATATGTTGATTGTTCTTGTTTGAAGTGTGTGTACTAGGCATCATGGTTTAAGGGGAAAAACGTTTGGCGACAACCGGTTGCCATGGTAACAAGATATGACGTCATAAGTAGCATGAAGTCGAGCCATTATCGAATAAAAATGCGTGTTTTTCACCTTTTTTCGGTGAAAAACATATAAAAGGCTGCCAAAAGCATAAAAATGTTTAATTGTATGTTATCAGTTGCAATTCTAGCAAAACAAATTTGAAATTTCCGCATTTTTCTAATAAATTTGAATTTTTAGTAAAATCCAAGATGGCGCCCATCTTGGCGGCCATTTTGGATGACGTTACAGATCCCCAGCAGCGCTACAACCCATAATAGCGGAGATTTCACGGGCCGAAGGCCCGCTGCGTACGTAGCCCCATACTCATAGAACCTGCCGGTCATTTTTCATGGTCATGGCTAGCGAAATGTTTCGCGGGCGCGTCGAGTGCCGCCCGCCTGTGTTGGGCAGGATCTTAGCAATTTTGAAACCAAACCGAGGCTTTGTTTTTCGCGCGGCCACACAGCCGTGAGCTCGGTAAACACTTTAGTTGGATTGCTGTGTTTAGTGGAGAATTAAATAAAGTCGTTATTTCCCTGCAGTTTTTCGCGATTTGCTACTCAAGACAGGAATACCCAGAAGCCGCTTTAGTGGAAAAAGAAAAGCTTTCAGGGATGAAATCTTGTTTCGAGGAACATACGTTTTTATCAATGCAGGAGCAATGCGGGAAGATGTTTGTTTTACGGATTTCAAAACCAAAGATTAGAATTTCCAAGTAGTCGAAGGACTTAAAGGTAAAAGAGAATTACATTTTTCGATGGGAATTTATGTTGATATCAATCTGTGATTGACTTTTTCTTTGTGCTTAAATTCAGTTGTATTGATTTCTTGAATTTCATCGAAGACAGCTTGGCCTCGATGTGCTATAAATGGTACGCGTTTTCATTTTAAACATAAACGTATTGAGATTTGAATAAAATGTTTCAAAAGAAGATTGTGTTATGCAATTTTATGTGTTTGTTCATTCATTACATAGGTTGAAAAGCGATTTTATGCAAACAAAACAAGACTTGGATTTTATAGCAACCAAAGCCGTTCGAACTTCACTCGCGTCGCCTTATGCAAATATGTTTGTGTAGTTTTTGCAATTTTGATTTCCAAATCAGTTTCTTGGGCAATTGTAACGTAACAGGTTTATTTTATTCGGAAATTAGTCATACTAGTTATTCTAGACCCAGAAAAAGTTGTTTTTGTGAACATTTGTACGGTCTAAATGTACTGTGCAGACGATCGTGTAAGCCTCGCGCAATTCTGTTTTTGAGAATTGCTAAAATTGAAAAATAGCCGGGTCGTCAATCTTAATTCTTGTGCTTCCGACCTTTCGCCTTAGAGAGCGACGCTGTAAGGCTCAGCCTATCTATCTATCTATATTATTTACCTTATCTTGTAGAGCACATCACAGGCTATCTATTAGACGTAAAATATTTCCGAAATACTGCAACATCGCAAGATCCTAAGGGAGGGGAGGGGGAGGGAGGGGCGGTTGCTGTCCCCCCCCTCCCTGTACTAAGTTTGCGTGTACGTCCGAGGGTTAATGGTGATCGAGTTTACGTAAACTCAAGTGGCCGTATATTGCCTAGCAAGGTAAATGGATAAAGGTTACCTTCTTGATGCGCTAATGCTGTCGCTATACCATACGGAAGATAACAAACTACTGTATCGAGCTATGTTCAGTGGAATTGCTTGGCTCGGTTGTCCTTGGCTGTCATGCAGAGTAATAAAACAATTTTTGTGTAAGAAACAACTGAGGTGACAAGACACAGTACTGAACCTATGTTGCATACCATGAAGTTATAATGGGATTCCAAAGTACACTGACGTGCCGACAATGGACACAGCCCAAACTACGACTATAGTTTCATATCATCTCTTCAATGTTTACAACAATGTCTGTCTGTATCTAAGCGCTATCACTCTCGCAGGGTTCAAAGGTCTATGCTTATTGCAGTCAATGTCCACAAAGACACGCACTGAACACTGACAAAATATTCGACAATTTATGGTTGCTCTTAACCCCTTCGCAAGAATTTAAACTTTGCTAAAAGTTGTATCGTAACATGCTAATTACAACTCGATAATAATAAATGAGGGGCACCTAGCTCGTTTTATTAATTATATGCACTTAAAACTTAAATTAAGGGTATCTTTAACTTGTTATACTGTTATAATGGTAACCTATTACGTCATGACAATGACCATAACTTGTTCAGAAATAACTGGGCATTTGTTTAGCACCACTGATTAGAGCAGTTTTCAGTTGAGTGTCGAAAGTAATTTCGCAATTGCTTTGGTTTTGCATTGCTACGCTTTGTGATTGGCTAAAAAATATTGCGCCACTTTTTCGACCAATCAGAAGTAAAACCAAAACCAATCGTGACTTGCTCGCACGCGTTTTCCCGCCCTTGGCGCCGCCGACACTTAATTGCTTCGAGCTCTGATTGGTTCATTGGATTGTTTACGACTGCTGTGATTGGTCAAAGTAATTACCTTGGTTTTGGTTTTACGACACTCAATTGAAAACTGCTCTATTGCATTGTACCCTCAATTGATAAATAATTGTAGTATTGATTCATCAAAGTATAAGTGATGGAAAATGCCGCGAACTAATGACAAGCCATCTTAAGATAACCTGTTTCCCATGGTATTGATAGAAAGTATCTTAATTACCTTATGGAAAAAAGTAGGATTTTCATGAAGCGGAAAGTGTTCAATTAATGTATAATTATAGTTGTTAAATATGGATGCTAAACGTGGTCGCCGCACCCCGCAGCAAAAGTACACCTTCAAATCGTAAGGGTCTATATACCGACATGCATAGAACGATATGTGACAAAGTGTGTGGTGAAAGACATTCTTCGTCGCATCATCCACTAGTAACTGCTAGTATGAAATGGACTTGGGCATAAGCCGACAGAACCGTGAACAACCTCTAAAAAGATGCGAGATGGATAACAATGTGAAAGTTCGAAGGAGCAACCTGGAAAAAAATGCCATGAATAGAGTATATCAGGTAGCTGCAAGTGAAGATAGAGGGCCTCATCATTCAGTGAGTCGACTTAGACTTAGACTAATACTATTCACCAGGACCCGGTTGCCGGTTCAAAAGGTGGATAGCCCTATCCACCGGATAAATCATTGTCCAGCGGATAACACAATGAATTTTGTTAATACTTATCCACTGGATAGTGATTTATCCGGTGGATAGTGCTATCCATCTTTTGAACAACCAGGGCCATGATGCTCTATTTACAACACAGTACAGTTTTGGCACTGGCATTGACAATGGCAGCAGGAACAACAGTCTTTCAGATGACACTTCTTTTACATACGAACTGTCTTCATTCATTTGGAAATCACGTCGAACTACTGGGATACTTTCTTTGATTTGATTTTCTTCTGTTGGATAATAAAGCTTCAGAACAGACACAGAGCCAGATTTGGTCACGAGGATCACAGAGTAGCCGTCATCAGAAGGGTGCGCGTCAAAGTACTTGACTTGAGACTGGAAATCAAACGAGTTAATCAGCTTGCCACTTGCTATGTTCCACGCTTTTATGGTCCCATCACGTGAGCTAGTCACCAAAACTTGACTGTCACCATTACCTGTGCCTGATACGTGCGAGTCACGTGAACAAATTTTAAGGTTCATCACTGCGTGTGAGTGACCAATGAGCTTGCGCGCACAGCTGCCGTTGTTAAGGTCCCACAGTTGAAGCTGGTCCTTCCCTTCGTGAGACCCAGCGACTGTAAACTGATTGTCATCTGTTATTCCTAAGCATTTTATTGAGTCATGATGTCCCTCTAAGGTGTGCAGGCACTCGTTTGTTTCGGTGCTCCAGACCCTGATGGTGAAGTCTCCCGAACCCGACACTATAATCTTACTATCGCTGGTTGATGCCAAACAGCCAACACCTGCAGTATGTCCGGTGAAGGTGTTTTCACAGGTCTTCGTTTGCAAGTTCCACAATCGAACAGTTTTGTCTTTTGAACCTGAAATAGCACTGACATCTCCATTCATAAGAGCCACACACAACACTGCATCTGAATGGCCTGCAAGCTGGTCTACATGGCCACCATCAACGAGACACAACCCCACCGTCTTATCGCTGGAAGCCGAAACAATGAAACTGTCATCTTTGGAGATCTCCAACGACACAACACCTCCTTGATGAGCCTTTACATTTTGCGGCACTTCAAGGCAGTCGTCGCAGTTCCACAGTGTTATGTCGCCATTGTGTGAACCTGTTGCAACTTGTGTGGATCTATGCATAGCGGCCATGCAAGCTATGGAGGCAGAATGGCTTTTGACGCATTTGGCATTAGCGATATCCCACAACTTCAAGGAATCATTCTTGGATCCAGATAACCCCCAGCGGCCGTCTGTTGTTATAGCAACACACTCAGGCTGTGTTGCATGATGGATAATGTGGTCGCTTGGCGTTGAGAGGTTCGCAGCATGCTCATTGCCCATGGCATTCCAAAGCTTGACGTTTTTGTCGTTTGAGCCGGAAATGATGGTTTTGGAATCTGTCGTTATGGAGACGCAAGTAATCCAGGATGAGTGGCCAATCAGAGTCTGTTGGCATTCTCCTGTCACTGGATTCCAGACCTAAAAATGAACATTGATAAGTTGGCCTTGAGTAAAAACTTATGTTTAATGTTTCTTACCTTTCCCTGATCTCGCCTCTTGTAGATACGTTTACTCATCAAATGGAGCAAGCAATTTCGGTACAACCGGTTCGACCAAAAGAGGGACCACCGCTTGCATTTTTTTTACAAAACCAATCGAAACTGAAATTCGGGAATTTTTCTGAAGTCTCCTAGAACTAATGAAATCGTGCGTTATGTATTTGAAAACAGAGTTTTTTTTAAAGAAAAAAAGAACCATGGTGCTCACTTTTAACATGTCATCTTTGGAGGCGGATACGATAAAACTGTCATCTGAGGCAACTGCCACGCGCCATATAAGATCTGTGTGACCTTTTAGAGCGACGCAACATTGAAGCGTAACAAGGTCCCAGATCTTCAACGACTGGTCTTTCGATCCGGACACAATTCGCCGACCATCACTCATAGTAGCTAGACACTTGACCAAACCTGGAATAAAATAACGTTAGATTAACACCCTCATCCAATAGCTCTTAAATTTTTTATACGTAAAATGCTTAGTGAACAAAATAAAATAATGCGTTTACTAAATCTTAGCTTGGTTATGTTTTTAGCACAATTTCGAGTTGCCCTAAGACTCTTTTTCAAAGCGCGTCAAAGTGTAAAACCATTCATATGAGCGTGAGATTTGTTTCACATATAAATACAACTGATATCTATAGATATGAATGGTTTTGCACTCGGTTTAAAAACGAGACTAAAGGCAGTTCTCGGAAATGGGCTATTTATTTTGTCCTTAAAATTTTGGCCAACTTCAGTCTCGCCATTCTTACATAAATTAGATTCTACTGCAAACAAGAGCGTACATTAAGTTTCAGTTGTGTGCAAATCATAATCATGCTATACAATTTGGCCCTGCGGGACCTAGGAACAACTCCTAGTCTTTAGGTAATACTTTACCTCCGTGACCCTTTGAGGGTAGCGCAGTTCTTTGTATTCAGATCCCAGACTTTGACCGTCTTGTCTTCTGAGCCAGATATGGCGCTACCACCGTCACGTGACATTACCAGACAGAGGACTGGGCTGGAGTGACTCTCATAAACTGCTTGACGCTCTTCAGCTGTTAGCGACCAGACCCGGACCGTGCTGTCCTGGGATCCACTGATAACATCACCATTTGTCGATACAACGATGGCGTTGATTGCTCCTACGTGATAAACAATCTTTATTTTAGTTTGGAGCGAACGCTTTGAAATAGTTTCTGCTTTTTCCACTAAAGAAAGTGTATACAGCCAACTGAAAACATAAAACACATTAGGCCGATACCATCGACTGCCGATGACCTTTTCACTTGACTTTAAAACCCGGGGTAAACTTGCGAACATTGTTGACCAACAGTTGTTCGTAAAACATGTTGGACACAAGACTAAACGTTCATCCAACATGAGGCCAACGTCGTCCAACATTCAAAACATTCGAGCAACAAATAGGAACGTTTAGCCCGAACTTAACAACAACTTCGTTCTTGTTGTTAAAAACTTTTAAAATAGAGCAGAAGTTTTTCACTTTCCGTTTAATAATTTCCAACGAACGTAAAATGGCCTGTATAAACAGCCGAAGGCAGCATTTGTTCATGAGATCAGAAAACATTGAGCTGCGTGAGTTTACCAGACGGCCACAAAGAACTAGTAACTGATCCTTCTTATCTCAGGTACAGTAAAAACCCACATTTTAAAGTAAGAACCTAGTGGATTAAGAACCTACAGCCTGAAATTTGAAAATCAGACCCCCATTATATAACAAGCCATTCAGCAACCTCGTTCCCAGGGTCTCTCTTCTTCCCGCCCCCTGGAGCGAGAGAGAGAAAGACCCTGGCACAGGCTGGTCACGTGTCTCCCAGAATCTGGGAGATTACAAAAGAAAACATTGAGGGAGGGGCTGCCAAGTCGGGAGTTTGGTTGTACTTAGCCCACCAGGGAACGGAGAATATTTGCATAAAAAATAATAGATCTGGTTTGTGTCTCCGCGAAGTAAATGTGCCTGCGAGAGGTCAAATTTCGAATATTCAGACGCCAAATTGCAAGCTTCTACTAAGTCACGTATACATGTAATTTAAATACGAGTTGCTGTAGGCTTTGCAAGTCTGTAGGAGATATCTCGCACTCCAAGAATTAATCGAGCGCTGCTCGCAACTGCGGAAGAACTGATGTGAAAGATGTGAAAATTATAAAATTATAACAAGAAGTGAAAATTTATATATCGTATTTCGCATCTTTTAGCCACGAAGAGTTCGTCTCGCTCGTCTTATCCAGCTCTAGATTGTCGCTGTCTTTGGCCTTGACTTTTCCCTCGTTATTTCCTCTGATCTGGTCGCTTTATATCAGAGAGTTCAACGGCGAAACGACGACAATAACCGGATGAATTGGCGAGACTGTCTGTGTCGATCGAGAGTTGATTTTGTCCAAGAAAAGCCCGGGTAAAAGATGGAAGATGATCGATCTTCCGGATACTGTTAGCAGTACACCGATAGTATATATTCCAGAGTAAATTACTTCCAGGCACTTGACTTGTTTTGGTTTGAGATTTATGTTCCAGTAGCTACGATCGCAAAGTGAAGGCTGCTAAAAAATAAAGCGGATCTCAACCGCCGAATTGAAGACAGCATCGTTTTGACGTTGACAAAAACTATTGGTGACAAAATTTCCAGAAACAGGGACCCCTAGTGGGAAATTTTTTATTCTGGGAGACACGTGACCAGCCTGTGCCAGGGTCTTTCTCTCTCTCGCTCCAGGGGACGGGAAGAAGAAGACCCTGGGAACGAGGTTGGCCATTCAGCCTGACATTTGAAATAGGTTCTTATTTGTAAGATCAGCCAAATTAAGTTAATTCAAATACACCTTGTTCCTATTTTAGACCTCTTGCGATAGGTAATTTCCCTTAGAAAATAATTGTGTCTGGATTTATTGAAAGCAGAAATTTTCCTTCTCCCGTCTCAAACCTAATTACTAGGAACCTAAACCGCCTGATTTCCCAGCTAAACGCCCGATATATAAGAACCTATTAAGACTAACTTGCAAAAATGTAGGTTTTTATACGTGGGTGTTTACTGTAGCCAACAAAAAAATTCGTTAAACGTTCCTTAAAAAGGTCGTGTAATGAAAAACGATTCTATCACCTTCATGGCCATGGAACGTTTTCTCTCTTGCTCCGTTTGCTATGCGCCAAACCTGAACGATACCATCATCACCACCAGTTACAACATGAATGCCATCAGAAGAGATTGCTAAACACGTGACCACACTTCCATTGTCCAACCGCTGTACACCTTCTCCAGAATCGATATCCCACACTCCAAGACTGGACTTGGCAGAGCCAATGACGTATTTGTCATCTGGCGTCAACGCAAGACAGCTCGGGCCTTTGTTGCCCATTTTCAGTGTGTGGAGGCAATCAAGATTTGTGCTATTCCATACATTAATGAGCGAGTCTTCGCCTGAAGTGACAATGAAGTTGTCGTCACTTGTGATGGCAATCTCGTTGACTCTTTGCTCGTGACCACGCAGGTTGGTTTTCAAGGGTCCGCCAGCCGAGATGAGGCACGCTGATTGAGGGATGAAGAGAGGAGACGTCTGTGCATGGCACCAGCGGTAGCACTGCTTAATGAGGCTTTCGATTTTAGGAAACTGTTCTCCAAAGGCGAGTAGTCTTCCTAGAAGCTGAGTGGCTAAACAGTTCACATCATGCTTGATATTGCTTGAGGCAAGGATAAGAGTGTCATGGATCAACCTAAAGACAATACATAGGGTTATATGAGGTAATACCCTCGACTTAGCGTAGCCTGTATTGCACATCCGGAAGGCGAGCAAATGCTGAATATTCACACCGAATATCCTTCGCGTGTCGAAGCCACCATCTTGGATTAGGTTACAGAGGCGGATTTGGGTCAGAAAGGGTATAAAACGAGTGGAAATCAGGTTAAAAGATTTACAGACATCCTAAAGTTTGACCATTAAAAAAGTTACTTAACAGTACGTCTATCGAATTGCTTGACGTGTTACTGATGGTTTGTTATTTGCTTGGTTTTCCAGTATTCTAAAATAGAAGATTTTGTCTTTAGTTTTAATTAAGGGATTAAGAGAATTCCGTTCCTACCTCACATCCAGCTCCGGTCTTACTTCCAGTGCAAGAACATAATCCTCCAAAACATCATTCAATGACTGGCCTCGTATTTTACTGTTAATCCACTCAAAATTGAACAGCACCTCACCATCCAGTATACCAGTATGTCCCGAGTGAATTAGATGAAATGGCATTTCGCTGAGCTTCCTCAAGTTGAACACACTTTTACTGAACATCAACGGCTGACCGGAGACCTGTCTATCAGCGTCTGGCAAAGTTTTCTTTCTGCGAGTCAAGGTAATGTGTTTCTTACGTCCACCTCCCCAAATGCCTAAAAACATAAACGACAACTTGCTTTTAGCAATCTGAATATGGATTACATGTACAGTAGGTTTTGAGTAGAGGAGTCTCAGTTCCCAGGTGGGTTAGTGTGCTAAGTCTTTTACGAGCAAAGTGCTTCACTAAGCCAGTGCTTTTCTCCAGTTTCCGTAGCACAAATCGACTAAGAGTATTGCTAATCATTGTGGGTGGGATGTTGGTCCTTCGCAACTTTACCCCAACAACTATGTTGGCCGATACCCATTTATACACCTTGGCCAACGGAGGGGATGTGTAGTCAATTATTTTGGTCTACGAAAGCTTCATGATGGCACAAACCAGTAGTTTGAAAACTGGCTTTTGCAGACATCAACTTTAAGAGCGGTCGAGATAACGATTTGTATTCCGTTCAGAAGGCAAGTAGGAACAATTTGGTTTATTATCCACTGCGAGCTAAAAGGATAACTTAGAAGAATACATGTACTTATTCAACGCAATGACGAGAAGTCCTTAAAATGATGTTCAAAGCTATAGTATCCCCAAATCAAGGCATACTTGAAAATATGTAGATGCTGCCCTATGCATTAATATCCTACCTTGAAAATACTCCGACAACAAGAAATGCCGGGATTGCTTCTCTTCGGAACCTGATAAGTACTGAGTCTGCGCGGTCTCCCAAAACTGTCGGTGGTACCAGGCAATCACAGTCTTCCCATCGGCTTGTCGCTCAGTCAGAAACTCGTCGATGTCATGGCGTATACGCGCCCACAGTAAGTTTGGCAAGCGAACCGCGCCTTCAACTGGAGGATCCCAATACTGATAAACGTCATCAATGACGTCATCATCAAGTGACAGGGCGTCTTCAAGCTCGTTTTCTGTGAGACCATTTCGACCAGCGGTGATGTAGCCGAGAGCACGAGATGTAAGTGTTTTACCGTGCTTTCGTTCAAGGCGTTGGAACAAGAGACGGATGGCTTGCGAAACGTTGCTTCCAAGATCGAGACCTTGGATACTTGTGTAGGAAGCCCATCGCGATGCTTCGGTGAAAATAAGTTTCAGGAACAATGGTTGAGGACATTGAGTGAAGCTGGACAAGATCAATTCGAACTGTTTATCTGTTAAGGTTCGACCAAGTCCTTCAAGCCATGCCTCCAGAATTTGTTTGCCCATGTCAATGGTTAGTATTGGTACTTCAATGTATGAGCTATCTATGGGAAGACTTCGGCGAAGATTTGGTAGAATGTTGTAATAATTCGGTAAGACCGAAATGACAATCTTGACAAACCGTGAGCATTTCTTCGGCAGCCAGTTCATAAGGTGAGCGTTGTTTGCTGCAGATAACTGATCCACAGAATCTAAGATAATCACCAATGGTTTGACAGCACTCACGGGTAAATTGACGATGACACCATGAAAGAATCGAACTAGTTGAGAGAAATCCTCCAGAATATCTGCTTTTGGTAGGTCCATGCTGAAGACTTCGCAAATCTGAAGGCAAATGCTGGCTATCGTGGATCGAATCGATGAACTATTGGGGGAAGATCCTAGAAAACGAAAAATACACACGGTACCATCACCAAGCCATTCCTTTGCTGACTTAGCGACGACAGCTATGATTGACGTTTTTCCAGACCCTGATGACCCATAGATGACCAATGGTTCTTTCTTTTCAAAATCTTTCAAGAATGCTTCTATCTTCTGCAAAACGTCTTCGCGACCTCTAAAAGCGACGCACTTGTCTCGGCAAAACCAAGAATGGTGAAGAACTTCCTTATACAGGCTACTTTCTTTCGCCTTTTCATTGGCAGTATGCTGTAAACTTTTGTCGATCAGTCTCTGGACATCCGACTCAAACTTGTTGCAAAACGTGTTAAGGTATTCCTCATGTAATCTGTCAGATGCGTTGATGCCCCCATTGCTCCATGGGACTTCATAGTGGGTAACGTTGTTTTCTCCGAGCCTCTGAATTACGCGGTCACGTTTTAGTTTGGTCAGGAAGTCCTGTGCCTCGATGTCCTGTTTCCCTCCTGACAAGTCGGTATAGTTTCGAGAGCTTTTGTCAGTGAGGTTTACTTCGATGTCCGAGATGTGACGTATGTAGCAGAGGGATTGGGCGCTAGGGTTTGAAGATCCGAGAATGCCATATTCAATCTCTTCTTCTGTCACTAAAAAAGAAAAAATCCAAAACTTGCTTTTAAAAAAGACCAAGAAACAAACAACAGAACAATGAATTCGGCTATAATCACACTTTAGCGGAGAACATGCCTGACCTCGTTCAGTTAAGGCATGCATTCTAAGTAGGAGCGAAATTTCGCTTTAATGTGCATAAGAAATTTAGCGTCAAGCCTCATCATTTTTCTTGTAAACTTGCATATGTGGGGAAGCTATACCAGCTAGAAGCAACCCTGGGAAGCTAATGCATGGAGACAAAGGATCCAATTAAAATAAGAATACGACTAGTACACTAAGAAACGTTTCAACATGGCATAATTAATTCCAGTGAGTATCAGTATGCTTCCAGTCAAGATAGAGAAATATCGAACTTACTTTTGCAAAATTAAACATGGAGAAACAAACAGCAACTCACAAAAGTACCTTTCATAGGTGGTTTTCATTTTGCGTAACGGCGGCCATGTTGGTGCACACCTACAAAAGAATTTTAATGAACTTCTTTTGTTATGTACACCAACATGGCCGCCATGGCCTTCACCACAGGACTGAAGGTCACGTGAGTGAAAACCATCTATTGGAATGGAAGTAACAATAGAATAAGCACAGGACCGCGAACGAAAATGCTGCTAGTGAACGTAGGATCTGTAAAAGATCTAAACAGCCAAAAATAGCAGTCGGCAAACAAACAAAGAAGCAAGGCTGATACTACGTATAAAAACTTTGCAAGACATCAACATGACACGAGATAGAACCCAACACAGTAGGATCTCGTAGCCGTATTAGAACTCATCAGTACGGCATATGAGTTACGTTCTTATGAGTTCTTATAAGAACGAAACAGCTGTATACGGCTACGATCATACTTTGTTGGGTTCTATCTCGTGTCATGTTGATGTCTTGCAAAGTTTTTTTACGTAGTGTCAGCCTTGCTTCTTTGTTTGTTCATTGGAATGGACTTGGTTTTAACTCGTGAATACGCGAAGCATGGAACGAGTTGCAGCAATAGTCCTTTTTACAGTTGTGTGCTTGGTAACCTTGCCTTTGAGTGGAAGCGAGGCTGCAGGTGACCTTGCTTTGATACAAACCTTTCTGCCTTTCATATGTTAATAATGCTTTTCTCATGCTAAATAGCTAAATTTACATCTGAAAAGCTTCAAGGTCTGTATCAAAGCAAGGTCACCTGCAGCCTCGCTTCCACTCAAAAGCAAGGTTACCAAGCACACAACTGTAAAAAGGACTATTAGGTAGACATTTCATTCGATCGCTCGATCGGTCACTCGATCAGCTGTAAACATTGAGCCCGCGATATGTAATGGTCACTTGCTTCACCCATGGGAGTGATGTTGGAGGGAGAGTGGAGAGTTGGAGGTTAACGGGGTGGAGTGTCGGTGGAGCAAAGCACCAAGGAGAAGGGAGGATCGGTGGACATTCAGCCTGCGATATGTAATGGTCACCTGCCTTACCCATGGCGAGGCGTTGGAGGGGAAGGGTGGGGAGTTAGACGCAGGGGGTGGGGTATCGGTGTTGCAAAACACCTAGGCGATGGGTGGGTCCGAAGGTGTGTAGAATCGTTTATTTAGAGCGTTTCGTATTCACGGGCTGGCTCATAGGAGTCTATGATTATGATTAGAATCGATTCCGTCTGAACAACAGCCTCAGATCCGACATATGACTCTGAGACCGACAAGGATTAATTGCTACCCATACCTGAACAAAAATACTTGTGCGCCTGTTGTAACGTGATCTGATTTCTTTCCATAGCGATCTTTGCTGTCCTCTTGAAAAGTCTTTGAAAAGATTGAAAAATTTGCCACCATTCGTCTCTCTCTGCTTGGTTTTTCTCTCTGTTCGCCTCACTTAAATCGTTGTAATGATGAAAACGGTGGGTTACTGGCTGTAGTACATACTCTGCAGGAATGGCATTCGTGTCCTAAAGAATAAATAGAATATGCTTACTTCAGCATCTTCGTGTATTGGACCTCAGTTAGTGCAACGTTTGTGTTACCACCGATTTCACTGCTACGCGCAAAGTGGTTGAATCAAAACCCCACTAAGGCCTTTGCGGTACACTTCCATATCCTTAAGGTGGCTCACAAAAGTTTCTAGTAATTTCCAGTACTTACATTTTGATGGATCAATTCTATCAGTCTTTATCAGTTAATGCTACAATTATAATGGTATCAAACAAATGATCAGCTACTGTTGAACAAGTTCTGATCATCCTCATGACACAACAGGTTACCATAATAACAGTATAACCTGTTAAATACACCCTTAATAAACCCCACTTTTTAATATCGTATTTATATTGTAATAACAAGTTAAGATACAACGTTTGCAAAGTTCAAAAAAGATATTGGGTAGGTTTTCAGAGCCACCTTAAGGATTTAAAGACGAGTACTGGGGATGGCTTCAACATGGCTAAACATTGAAAATCGCGAGGCCTTCTCTCAGATAACCATACGTATGCTTGAAGTTGTTTAAGTTACATACGTTTTTTCTCCATTTAGTGCATTTAATAAGAAATCTCAAACTGAGGCGTTTTTGTATCTAAAATATGTACGCAAAAAATTATCTAAGAGTTATTTTCCATATCCTCACCTTCCAGTACCATTCCAGAAGCACGTTAATGTGTTCGGGCTGATCGTAGGTTTCTCGAGCCACTTCTGCCAAAATTTCAAACTCAGTTGCTTTGATTTTGTACGGAAATGGACGATAACCATACTTGTTTCCTAAAAGACACTAAATGAATGATGCATTTATAGAGTCATTTCTGGCTTTAAAACAGAGCACAGAAAAGGGCATAAAACTGCTGAAAGTACTGGGAATACATTTCTATGACAAAAATCAGCATATCGAAGAGAAAAAGAAACGAAAAAAAACAGTTGTTAAAACTTCTTGATGTCGTAATAACATCGTTGTGATGTAACAGGAAATGCAGCTAAGTTGTGCAAATCCTTAATTTAGTCCTCTCGCTCGACGAGGTATAAATGGGTGACCAGCGCGGACGGATGCTGAAAGCCAGCCGCTATTAATATGATTTTGGGACCCGGAGAGGGGTTGGGTACAAGTAAAGCGAGACGCATTGCGGGAAAATTCCCATAACACCGCGCACTCCTCGCTTTACTTGTATCCAATCTCCTCTCGCCCCAGAATCAAATATATTTGGAAAAGGGTACGAGTCTGGGGTGTTCTGTTGTTTTCGGCTTCTTCAGCAAATGATAAAAATGCACTTTTCTAGCCCGAGGAATTACTTATAAGCAATCAAAGAGCCAACCAAGAATTGGAGACCACGAGAATTGGACACCTAAACGCCCTGAATGTCACGAAAACCTCTTGCAAGTTATACGTACATTAGCCCTAGAATGTGTGAAACGCTATCTTAAATGACTGACGAGGCGAGTAAAGTCTGGAAAGAGTAAGAGATAGGACTACCAAGTAGTAAGGGAAGAGGAAGATCGACTCCACTCTCAACCTCGTTCCCAGGCCGTACGTTCTCCAGACTTTGCTCAAAGTGTTATTCAAGATAAAGACTCAACGATAAAATAGGGAACTGCGAACAGCTGGTTGTTCTCATGGAAAATAAACAAATTTTATAACGTACCACAAAGTTGGGTCCAGGCGTAAGCCTCTGGCAGTTCTTAATTTCCTGCATACAGAGCTCACTTGTTTTGTGATCAGCGGTGGCTTCATCACGCACACCCCACCTCATGTCGACAACTTGAAATTCTAACCCTCGCTGCTGACAGTAGGTTCGCAGGCTTGGATAAACATCTCGCATGAGACGATTTCTCTCCTGGACGGTATCTACAGATAGACCACGTTACAAATTTTTGTTTGGTCTTCGTTTTCACTTAGCATGAAAAACGTACGCTATCACCATTATCTAATAATAATTCAGTGTGGAAACATTTTAAACAAATACAACTTAACATTTAGGTATCAACCTACTGTAATTAATACCATTTTTTTTACTTTCCACCACCGCAGCACCACAGTTTCTTCAGAAATCAACACTTCTCTCCTCGCTTACACTCCTTGACCAGAAACACTGTTTTAAATGGAAGCTAATGAGCAGTAATTTCCTATGAATCTGCTAATCTTTACTTTCAGTTTCCCAATAAACATTTTAGAGAATTTGCCAAAATATGCGCACCGTAATTGATACTCTAAGAAAATAGAAAGCATGGTGGATGCACGGGAGGGGTCCTCCCTCCCTTGCTAGCATTTTCACTCTGCCCCCCCCCCCCCCCCACCCCGTTCACTCCGCCTCCCTCTTATTCACTCCCCCACCTTTCGATGGAATAGATCCGCCACTAGAAGGGCCAATGTTAGGTCCAAATCAGTCAACTTCCGCCCTCCTGGTTGAGTGTGCTTTCGAGTTCATTCTTGTATTGTGATTTCACATTATATACGTTAATAAGGCTGTAAATTATTTTCCACCCGGATACAATTCTAAGAGTCGATGGAAATCATGTTTTTTGAACGAAATAATATTGTGCGATAGCATAATTGTGCCTTTTGGGCCACTGATATTCTGTTCAATCAATCAATTAACTTTATTTAAACACGGTAAAACGGCTCAGTAAAACTGTTTTTCAGACATGCCGTGCACTTAATATAATCTAATCTAAATGATAATAAAAAATATATAATATATATATGGTGGCAAAAACTGTTACACTATACTGGTTTAAATAATACTAATAAGATTAATAATAATAATAAAAAACACTATCTTACATCATAATATCCTCTATAAACACATAAAAATTACAATCATAGATGTTATAGAACCAGATTCTATTTTTGTTCTAGAGCTCTTTTGTAAGCGGTTTGACTACTGAGTTCTCGTATTTCATTGGGAAGCTCATTCCAGGCAATGGCACCACGATAGGAAAAAGATCGTTTCATGAAATTAGTTTTAGGCTTAGGTAGTTGCAGGTCAAATTTACTGCCTCTAAGATTGTAGTTATGTACCTCTGAGGTCAGTTTAAATAAATTTTGTAAATAGTCTGGTGCTATCTTATGAAAGACTTTGAACATCATAATCTGCAACTGTAACAGTTGTCTTTCATTTAGATTTGACCAGTTTAGTTCCTTAAGGAGGTCACGAGACCTGGCCGAGTAATCTGCTCTAGTTATTATTCGAGCTGCTCTGTTCTGAAGTTTTTGCAATCGATCTGTACGTGTTTTAGAACAATTTCCCCAAACAATACCGCAGTAGTCAAAGTACGGCTGTATCAGTGAGTTATAGACAGATTTTAAGATGGCTATATCATTAGTCAAGTTTCTTGTTTTTTTTATAACATACGCAAGCCATTAGATGCTTTTGAAGTTACATGTTTGATATGATCATCCCAATGCATGGATTAATCAATGTATAGCCCTAGAAGTTTGCTCTATTGCTTCGTTGTTCATGAGTAAGTCCATACTATTTGCTTCTGCTAGGTTTTGTCTGGATCCTATTGTCATATAACTGTTTTTTTTTTTAGAATTACAGCTTAGTTTATTTGTTCTCAACCAGTTATTTACAGCAGCTAAGTCTTCATTTAAAATTTCCTCGACATCCTGGATGTCTCTGCTTGCCGCTGTTATATACGTATCATCAGCAAACATCCCAGGTATCGAGTGATTCAAACATCTTGGAAAATCATTAATATAGATTATGAACAACAAGGGACCTAGTATTGACCTTTGGAGTATACCACAGGTAACTTGTTCTTCGTTAGATAAAACGCCGTTCACATAAGTCTTCTGGCTCCTGTTATTTAGGTATGATGTAAATAAACGCAAAGCTCCACACTTAACACCGCAACAACTTAATTTTCGCAATAAAATATCGTGGTCTACGGTATCAAAAGCCTTTTTTAAGTCAACAAATACATTTCCATTTAAAGAGCCATTGTCCATATTTTTTAGCCAAACATCTGTAGCGAAGAGTAAAGCTGTGCATGTTGAATACGCAGAGCGGAAGCCAGATTGAGAGTCTGTTAAAAGTTTATATTGCTTTAAAAAAGTTGTGAGTTGTGTGTGAATTAATCTCTCTGCAACTTTAGAAATTGCAGGAAGAATAGAAATAGCTAGGTCTATAATTCTCGGGAAAATTTCCTTTGTCCGACTTATAGATAGGAAGTACTTTAGCTTTTTTCCAATCATCAGGAAAAATGCCAGTTTCGAACATTTGGTTCAGAATTTCGCAGATAGATTCAGAGATGTAGGGGCCATCTAATTTCAAAAGTTTGCTAGCTATTTTGTCCAGCCCGCTGCTTTTTGAAAGATTTAACCCCAACAAAACTTTGCGTACAATTTCTTCAGTTGCAGGAATAAATTCGAAAATGGCATTTGTTCCTTCAATGTAATCTTCTGGAATAGAATTTGTTTCTGGAATTTTAGATGCCAATTTTGGTCCAAGAGAACAAAAATACAAGTTCATTTTCGGGGGTGGAAGCGGAATAATGTATAATGAACAACGGCTTAAAAACGAAATGAATAATGAATAACCGCTTAGAAAAGAAAATGAATAAGGAATATTAAAAGTTTGAATGTGAATAAAGAATAATCAATGTTACGTTAAATAATTCTTTTTTTTTTTGAAGAACTGATAGCTACGGATCTCGCTCGAAGTTGCGAAAGTTTAACTTGCTCGAAATTAAACTTGCCGGGCAATCTTTGATGTCTTTGATGGTCAAACGTTAGGTTCAAAGAAGGGTCTATCAGGCTAAGTTTTAAATAAACGCTAGCCTTTAGTTAAATTGAGAAAATACGGTAATCAGGGGCGTAGCGAGCCTATTGGCCCTAGGCCCTAGGCCCAGGCCTACAGATATTTCAGCCTACCTGTCATATTTTTAAAATCTATGAAAAAGAAAACAATTTCCTGAAATTCTTTTGATATAATTTTAAATGCTTTTGAAGTTCTCGACAGCTTTGCACGACTCTTGAGCAAGAGACTTTAGCAACACTATGCTTTAGTTTGAGTTCATGTCACTAACTGCTTGTGAATGGCTGCTTCAATTTATCGTGCCTTTGACGACATATCTATAGTAGTGTTGCTTAGGATTTGTTTCAAGCACATGCATAGGCCAATGTTTTAACCCAGTCACTTCGTAATAAAAACAAAGAGGTACATTGGAACAAGTTTACCTATTTCAGGGAAACATGGCGTTCCAAGCCCATACTTGCTGGCCAGCAATCGCATCGAGAAAATGTTCCGTCTGATTCAGTCAGTGAGTACTACAAACGAGCAATGAACTATCCATTCTCGGACCATTTGGTATCAGAAATGGATTCTCGCATTATCAAACCAATTTCACTCTCGAAGATAACAAATCAGGCTAATTGGTTTCCAGCCGAGGTATGCGTCAAAGAAATTTGAGTGCATATGTTCCAGACATACCAAATGATATCCGTCAATTACAGGAAAGCGAATGCATGAGGTAAACATTTTGTTGGGAGAAAGTGCAAGATCATCTTCCAACCACCGTTGCTGAAACACTTCCTCATTGCCACCCACGAGAATTGTCAAATATTTCAAGGGCCTTCACGACGCTCCTCACCCTGCCAAGCACCACAGCCACTGTAGAGAGGTCTTTCAGTGCGCTGAGAAGACTTAAGACCTATTTGAGGTCATTGGTGAAGGGAGATCGCCTTAGGAGTGCACTTGTGCTAATTGATATTCATAAACATAATATGTTTTGAATTCTGAGGTCATCGATTTTGTGAACACGATTTTGCAGCGCTTGGAAGCAGGGGGATGGAGCTCCGTTTTTAGGCTAGCCAATATAGTTCCTTTTTCTCAAATGGCACCAGAAAAGGTTGCCATTTTAACACTTAGTAGTCTCGATCTCACTCTAGTAAAACAGCGACAGTTTTATGAGCTTTTTCATGAGTTTTATGTGAATCAAGGCTCTTCCGTTTGAAATGTTCGCTATGTCTGTATAGAACATTTTGGTTTTCTGGTTGCGAATTAAGGTAAACTTCAGAATTTATATCGACTTCACAAACACTTTTCGAGTCTCAGGACTGTAGGAAATGTTGTTTTAGAGGGTAATCCAAAACATTTCCGGGAGGGCATTCCCCCGGACGCTTCTCGAAGCGCGCGTCTACTGAGGTCATTGCAGCGTGCCTGCCAGGATTCAAACAGGCCTGGTTAGGCCTAGAACTAATAAAAAAATCGCTACGCGCCTGGTAATAAGATTGAATATGACGTTGACGGTTTTAGATCATATTTTAAAGGAAGTGAATAGCTTCTATTTCACAGCATTGCAAGTTCGAAGCTGCCCAACAAACTCGAATGCAGAATAATGAATATCGAACAAAATTTAAAAATGAATAATGAATAACTTAGAAAAAAATGAAAGGAATAATGAATAAGTGAGATCCAATTATTCCGCTTCCACCCCCGATTCATTTGATCAGCCATTTCCTGTTTCTCAGTAAATGTCTTTCCCGCAAAAGATAGTTCATTTATAACTGTTGTGTTTGATTTCCGGCCTAAGGAGTTATTTACTAGTGTATCCAAAAGATAGTAACTGCTGCGGTAAACTTGTTGTAAAGCAAATGTAACCGGGATGAATCGACGAAAATTCCAGCTGATAAGACTAATTTTGTTTTGTAATTCACGCATCAAGTTCCTGCAATGTCTGTAGAATACTGTTGAGTAAAGGACGCGTTGACCACGAGGAAGGTGCGAAAAGTTAGGTTAATTACTGTGTTCGCGTCTCCCAAGCTCAGCTCAGGTTTCGCGTCCCCAAGCGCTCAGCTCAGTTCAGTCTCATCGACCGCTGTCGGAGTGATTTCAAAGTAAATTATTATTTTGTCTTTTATTCCGTACAATCTTCGAAAATCTTTGCCATTCAACGGTCCTATCACCATGCCTCACAGTCCTCGCTCAACTCGTGGTAGTCTTCGACACTTCAGTTTTTCGATTTCGACTGGGACATGTTGGACCAAAATATTACAAATCTCGCAGCCAACAGCTTGAAGCAGCAAGCGAGGCTCTTGTTCGTGGCGCAGTGCATTTTGGCCCAAAATGTGTTCGTGGCGCAGTGAATTCTGGTAAAAAGCGATCAAATCGAGATTTTTCCTAGCTTATATTTTTTTCTCATATATTTCTCTTAAATCCTGATTATGTTGCTGCTCACTCGCTACGCTCGTTCCGCAGCAATAATTTTCCATGTTTCCTTTGTATTACCACTATTATTCTTGATGCCATTATTAAAATAGTTTGCTTTTGCAGCCTTAATGCATGTATTGACCTCATTTCTTGCTCGCTTATAGTCCCTCCAGTGATGGTCTGAATTTTGATTTACTGCTAGTTTCTTCAAATAATCACGTTGTCTCATTTTTTGTTTTAATTCGGCAGTTATCCATGGGGAATATTTGCTTCGCACTTTTCTTTGTCTGATTGGAGCATGTTTGTTTACGACCTCTAGAAATAGTGACTTCCAAATATCCCACATTTCATGTGGGTCGTCCTGTAGGGTTGCAAAATGAAAAGGAGTTTCTTTCAAGTCTTCAATAAAGGCATTAGAATCAAAATTCTTATATTGTCTTGACTCTATTCTCTTAGGTGCATTTTTGGACGAATTGTGTTTGCGAATGGCATATATTAAGCTATGATCGGAAATACCAATATGCACAACTCCGTGGCAAACTATTTTACTTGGATCATTTGTGATTATATGGTCTATTAACGTGCGTGAGTTGGGAGTTATTCGTGTTGCTTTGTCAATAATCTGTGCATACTGGTATGTCTCAACAATAAAATTCAAACAAATTGTATTCTGGTCGGGGGTTTGTGACAATAAATTGCAATTAAAGTCACCCAATATTATGCTCTCTTTCTCATCTTTATCGAGGTTTGATAAGTAAGTTTCAAACTTTTCAAATACTTCCATTTTAGAATCCGGTGGTCTATACCAGGTCGTTACAAAGAAAGGCTTTGTTTTAAGTTTTCTAATTTCAATTGTTAAAACTTCCAGTCCTTCAGAATTTAGATCAGATCTTATGATATAATTTAAAGTATTTCTAACATAAAAAGCTATACCACCGCCATGTCTATTTCTATCCAATCTTAATAGATTATATCCCTCAATATTCATTTCGGAATCAGGTATGGTATTGTCGAGTCTCGTTTCGTTTAGCGCTAAAATATCGATCATTGTGTCCTGCATTAAAATTGTCAACTCATCTTATTATTTAACCGGAATATGAACAGAATATCAATAGCCAAGTATATGATATTACCTGTGAAGGTCGAGCTAGTAAATATGCGGACGATGTTCGATTCTTTTCCTGGTAGATTCGTGACGTCTCCCGTAAGGACTCGCCTGATGTAATCCGCCATTCTTTATCAACTACGGAAAAATAATGAAACAACAAGAATAGCAAGAGAGTTTTTCAGTAACTAGAGATCTGATGACGTCATAGGGGTCTCGATAGAAGATTAATTTACATACATAGTTCCGTATTAAGTTGTAGTTTATATTCAATTGTTAATGCCTGATGTATTTACCGTGTTTTTAAATAAAGATGATGATGATGACGCTCAGGTAGGAAGGTGTGGCTGGGCCGCTCAAATCCTGACCCCCGAGGGGTGGGAGGTATTACTTGATAGACACTCGGGTAGGGAGGTGTGGATACAAGATACAAGATACAATCCTCTGATTTCTATTAACTTTAAAGACAAAATTCCGATTTTTAAAAAAATCGGAATTTAAAAGACCTTAGGGATGGACCATTAGAAAAGTGATGGGGGGGGGGGGGTGGGGCAAAAGCAAAAAAAAAAAATTTCCCCAGTAAATTATTAAGAAAAAAAATATATTCCCACGCATTATCGCAAAAAAAAAAAATCTGCCCAAGGACAATTAAAAAATAAACTACTAAAAAAAAAAATATTCCAGCCATCGAGTGAAAAAAAAAAAAAAGATTTCCACCTTAGGTGGACAAAAAAAAATTTCTTGCCTCTCCCAAAGTTCCCACCCCCCCATCACTTTTCTAATGGTCCATCCCTTATCTAAGAAAGCCACTGGGAAAATGACAAGGCAAGCGGCATTCCTCAAATGAAAACCCGTTGAGATTCTGACCTTAAGCCCTGGCATAACGAAGAGCCTTTTGGCTGCTTTTGGCGAAGGCAAGATGATGGAGTTGTCTTGTGCAGCCAAATGGAAAGAGACATCTTGAAGCTATTTTTAGCTGTATTTGCTTTCGCATCACTGAGCAATATTTCAGTTCTGGAACTAATATTTTTTAATAGTTTATCTAACTTCTCTGCAAACATTTTATTTTTTTTTACACATATCGCGTTTGCAAACAATTTACTTTGTCAATGTTTTTCAATATTTCTCATCCCCCCCACTTCCAGAAAAATAGATGGTTTTCACTCAGTTTGAGTCATTTGAGTCCTGTGGGACTCAAATGACAAAGGCCGTGGCGGCCATGTTGGTGCACATAACAAAAGAAGTTCATTAAAATTCTTTTGTAGGTGTGCACCAACATGGCCGCCGTGACGTAACGTGAAAACCACCTATAATATGGTCCATCCCTTAGTTGTTCATCATTGAATCATTCAAAGAGTGATCCTTTCCCGGAGTGTCTAATTGAACGGTCGGCAATCGAACAAAATCGAACACCAATGGTTCGATTGTCGAACATAATCGAACTCACAAAGAGGGGTCCACAAAAAAAATTTTGTCAATCGAACAAAATCGAACATTCGATTATCGAACGTTCAGCGATCGAACACAATCGAACGTTCGATTATCGAACGGTCCGTAATCGCACTCAGGCCCCGTCCACACTAATCCGTTTTCAAACGAAAACGGAGCTGTTTTGCTTCGGATACGGCTATCGTCCGCACTACAACGCCGAAAACGATCACTGAAAACGGAGCGATTCGAAAACGCTCTCCAGAGTGGAGCGATTTGAAAACGATGCTTTTTGAAAACGCTGTTTTCTGGTGTGGACGGAGAAAACGATGCTATCTGAAAACGGTTACGTCATCAAAATAGCCAGACCACTCGACCGTGAGTATCCAAAATGGCGGACAGACGCTACCATGTGGCTTCTCTCTTGATCGGAATGATTTCCAGTCTTTTGGCGCTCTTGCAAGCGCATTTAACCCAGCTGAGGCGCCACTTAGATTTCACAAGAAGGGAACAAGATATTTTAAGGCTTCTGATCTTGGTAGCTTTGGAAAAAACAAAGATAAAACGACTCTCTCGAATCCCGCCAAAACCTCCAAGGTTTTGGACAAGACCTGGCATCGTTTAGAAGGAAAATATCGAAGAATTCTAAACCACAACAGCACTCAACAACAAAGAATCAAGAATGGCGCCAATTTCGCGGGCCGAAATATTGAAATGCGCATGCGTAGAGTTCATTTGAGCATGCGCACTGAGGGTATCAAAGCGTTTTCAAAACGGATCAGCGTTGCAATGTGGACGGGCGAAAACGATACGAAAACGATAAGTGTGAACGAAAATATTTTTGAACACGGAGCAAAACAGCTCCGTTTTCGTTTGAAAACGGATTAGTGTGGACGGGGCCTCAATCGAGCCATAATGGAATGTTCGATTACGATGATTTCGATCTCAAAAAAAAAATTATTTTACTCGTGCACTTGCTACTTTAAGCGTCTATGTTGACTGCAAGCTCTTCCCTTCATAAAATTGTTGGAAATTATATGAGGAAATTGGAATTGGAAATTGCCCTCCTCCTGTCTACGTCGACACTCGTGGCTGCTATTGGAGGCTTTGAAAAACTCATGGCGACAGCGTTCTTATATGGTTAATCATGATCATTATTCACATTCCCACTACTATAAAATGTAATTAACACTCAGAAGGGCAAATGACTAATTATTTAACTGTGGTTTTGTTCTCTCATTGCTTCTACAAAATATGTATAACCTTGATACTTTTTATACGTTCTCCTATTTATTCCATTTAATAAAGGTCGATTATGCTTATTTCTGCGTGTTATACTTAGTTCCAGGCGTCAAGAGATGCAGTCCGAACAAAAATCTGGTTCGATTGCTTTCGATTTGTTCGATATATAATCGAACTCACACGCAAAATTAGATGTTCGATTATGTTCGATAATAGCCTGTTCCAGGCTCTCAGATAGTGGGGGCGAGCGAAAAATGTCGGAACAAGCGAAGAAAAAACGAGGGAGGCCTCCACTATCTGAGAGCCTGGAACAGGCTAGTTCGATAACCGAACGCAAAGGAACACCAATCGTTCGATTGATGTTCGATTGTTTCTTTGTTTGATTTTGTCATAGGTTCGATTGGACACCCGGGTCCTCATGTCTTTATTAACATTAATCCTAATCAAACACACAACGGCATAATAACAAACCCACAACAAGTTCACTCGATAGTCATGAAAAGCGCGGTGAACCGATCGAATCGTTTAGTTTAACAGCTGAACTGCAGTCCACGATCATAACGTCGTATCGGATAATTCCTAACGCATGACTGTCTTCTTTTTCTACAGAATGTGGTGTAGTTGACAATGCGGGGTGATGTGTTCTCAGTTGTAGCCAAACACAATGACATTAAAATAATCTGCGCCGTGCCGTTCGATGGAAACAATTCATTATTAAAGTTATTAACACCTCATATGTCCGAATTCATTTTAACTGCTATTTCACTCCAAGACCTCCAGTAGTACCCAGGATCAAAATAATTTTGGACGAAAAAAATTTAAATAATTCCGTTTCAATAAAGTCGCACGATTTCATTCACAGACTGAACAGATCGATGGTACTGTTCTAAGTAGTTTTATCATGTTATCCTGGCCGGGAGTAGAGTCTGAGGCGTGAGAAAGTGAAACCTTTCACTGCATACCACGATTCACCTACAAGTAGTCACACTGTACATGCTGTACTGCGTATTACAACTCCCGGTTTTGGACTCTCTGAGCAAGATTCTAATATGACAAAGACCATTGAAATAACGTAAACCATTCAGATTTACCTTCCATGCATGGCGCTGTTTGTTTTCCTTGCAATATTATTATTACTGAATAAACTTTGAGATTTTCAATTTTCCCGATTCGAACTGATCCTCGTGTCAGCACGCCGAAAGTGTTAAGAATAAAGTCTGTACCTGAGTACAGTTGCTGGTAATAATGGTAATAATACAATAACAAGACGTGCGTCTATTAAGTTCAGTAAATAATTTAAGGAATACTGATCGGGGATGAAGCGAAATGATGGAGTATAGACCAACAGTGGATTAAAGGCCTTTAGGATGATAACATCGTCACTTGCATGTTAATTCCTGATCATAAACAATTCCGCTTTATTCAACAACGATAAAGTTCCATCCGAATTTCTCGACCGAATTAAAGGAATTGTACAATTTCAATGAATTTTAAGCCTCTTAATCAGTAAATTTGCATTATGTCTTCTTCATTCTCCTAAATTTAACATATCGGTTTTATCGGACTCACCTGATAAAAGTTCGATCTCTCTAGAATCTTGCCTTATCTCTCGCTGCTCTCGCTAGTTTCCAGACATTCAAAGAACCACTGCAAACGAGGATGTTTGATGTTGGACCGCCGGATGCATAACTGATCACCAAGAAGCGAGAAAGCGCGTCGATGTAAGGCAAAAAAAAAAAAATATTTTGAACTAGTGGGTTAATAGGTCATGGATTTATTTTGCATAACAAAAGACCTGTTCGATTCAGTGCAAACCGGAATTTTGCGGCTCGTTCGAGGAACTCACAAGAAACCTTTTTTTTGGTCAATGTTATTTCAGGCAGTTTTACAATCTGCATGAATGAAATAACCTTTAATGTCCTTTAATGGCTGTAAAATAAAAGAATTACGAACATGTCATTTCCGTGAGCAAGAAGTCCCTGAAGTCCTATTCACGTGCACGTACATGACGTTTACTGTAATATTGTCTCACGGCATTGGATCTGGAAAGGGTAAAATTTTTAAAGTACAAGTTCTGGTCACACTAGAAGTTGCTTAAAGAATTGTTTCTAACTATCCGTCGTGTGTTTGCTGCAAATTGCGTGTGCGGGAAGGAGGGAGGGAGTGGGCACTTCTGGATGACGTCATAAAATGAAATGACTTGAACTGCAACTGGAAACGGAAACGGACTAGTAACTTCTGCTGGGAAAATACGAGGGGTTTTTGCTGAAAAAGAAAGGTGTAATACAGTAATAGCCCACATATAAGAACCTGGTTTTAAGAACCTGTTAGGCTCAAATTTTCATTTTAAGTCCCCTCCACATAATAACCTATTAAGGCTAAAATTTTAAGTTAGGTTCTTATCACTGGGGTTGCTGTAAAAGTGTATAGGTAGAAACTGCTGAATTGAGGTCATCATCTATTTGTTATGTTTTGTTAAGGACATACTGTTGTCTGTATACTGTACCTGCACTGAACTGCCTATAGGCATTGCTGTATGGTACAAATAAATTATTTATATTGTATTATGAGATGATATTTATAATATACTATAATATATTTAAATGAAATTCATATGAAAATATAAGAACCTATTTTAAGAACCTTGTTACCCTAAATTTGCTTTAAGTACCATTTATATAAGAACCTATTTAGGCTAAATTGAAAAATTCAGTTTCTTATACGTGGGCTATCACTGTATAGCCACGCTTGGTCCCGGGGGGTGGGGTTACTCATCAAAGTTTTGTCATGGATGCTCCGCCCCAAGGTCCAAACCCTTACCCTTTCATATACCGTTTTTGACAGAAAAGGTACCCCTTTCATATACCTTTCATCGAAAATGGTACCCCTTTCATATAGCCTTTACGTGCGTCTGTTTGATGATTTTGAAAGGCGCCTTTTTTAATACGTAAATGGCAGTTGTCCCTTCCTTTTCTTATACTTCAACTCGTGTTTTCCATACCCTTTTCTATAAATCGAGAAATCCCTACCCTTTCATATACTTCAACTCGTGAAATCCCTATCCTTTCATATACCTCCAGCCTAAAAAGGTACCCCTTTATAATTTAGGGCGGAGCATTCCCGTATAGCCCATTAAAGGGAGTACCCCACCGAGAATCTTTTTTATTGAGACGTCTTGTGCAGCGCCAAGCTCAATTAGAGGGACAGCAGGTCCCGAGGCCACAAGATTTATCGACTCACTATCAACTAAAACAAGCCTACCTACTGCTAGCACTGTCGCTCTCTGGATAGTCGAGCGGGAGAGCAAATACGCGATCGGCGATCCGAGCGGCGTCAGCGCAGATACCACGCAGCTCTTTACAACCTCTAATTTCATTGGACCTGTATACCACGCAGCTCTATTGTTTTTAGGTCTAGGGTCTATTGTTAGCCATTGTTGTGTTGTTTGTTCCATTGTTTTCTCAGCAAATCAGAGAAGACCTTGTAAGAGCTGCGTACTGCCCCCGTCAGCGAGCGAAAGTAATTCGAACCCAGGAAGCTCCCCAGTTTCCCCTCGGCTCGTTCGCTCGCTCCAGTCTCGCCGAGCTTGTTTTCGTGATTATCTTCAACATGATTTGCCCGCTGGATTGACTGGGAAGGGACAGCTCGGAATTAGTCTGTTGTGGACATGTTTGGGTTCGCGGACTGTCAGAGAACCATGAACCATTGGGACAATAAAGTTAATCGGACAAACCCAAGTATACCAAACCGGCTGCTTGAAGTAAGCCAAATAGAAACTAACCAATGAAAAATCCGAACTGTAAATGCCTTTATCGAAATTAGCCCTGACATGTGCTCACGGGTAGGTCTCGGCCAAGGTTGCATTGAACAACTCAAACATGTCTACCGTGAGACGGCTATTGTTAAATGCCTTAACCACTTAGACAGTCGAGAATGACAACTGTATACTTAATAAAGATACGTGTGGCCTAACCTTGACTAGCCTCGTATCCTTTAGATCACAAGATCAGTAATGACAAGCAAATCAATCAAACGACAAAAAGATAATTATTGCAAATTTATCGATTACCTTATTATAGAAAATTAACGCTCCTGTAAATTTAATAAGGACTTTGAAATTAATGCGACTTAAATTAACGCGAATTGGAGGGCAAATTTCTTTCGAATCAGGAAATTAACGCAAGAGAGGGAGCAAATTTTCAAAATGAAGAACTGAATTAACGCAATTATTTAATGTCTCTAAAGATATTTTGGCTGACTTTGTAGTACAAAAAAAAAACAAAACAAAAACGGATGTCTAGAACCGCTCTTCTGAAAGCAAGAATGAACTGGAAATATCAGATGACAAGATCATGACTGTAGTAAGATTGGAAAATAGTGTTCAGAAAAGAGAAGGTTATTGTTTTCTAGTTGCTATATGTGTTCGGACGGTATCCAGAATTTGGGGTGAAATTAAGGTCTCTGAAATGAACGCTGACTTAAATAATGTCGCGGAAATTAACGCTCATAAAAATTAACACGACTTAAATCAACGCGAATTTTGAGAATTCACGTTAATTTCATGGAGTGTTAATTTCCTATAAGGTAGGTATGCAAACGCCATTTTGCCTTCTTAACAAATGCATAAAGGGGTTAATTTTAAAGAAACTGTGGTTTTGCGTCGGTGGGGGAGTGAAGCACGAAAATCATGGTTTACCGGCAACTGAGTGGATAAGGTACTTGGTCACCGAAAAGAGATACAAAAGCTCTGATGAAGGGCCGGAGCCAGGAGCTTATCAGCGTTTGAATCTATTAGTTCTATTTATGGTGGCCAACCAGATTTTTGTGAAAAAAAAAAAAAATAGTTCCAGGTTTTGCATGTTTTAAGAAATATGTTTGTGATTATGAACGTGCAAAAAAAACAAATCAAAGGGCTCTTAAAGCCATCTCGTTAATGCGTTGAAACATGAGGTTAAAAAAAGAAGAATCTAAAATAAATATAAAATAAATATGGTAAAGATGGCGTTGTAGAATCAGACATTATGTAGAAAATGCGAGGCGCAGTAGTCAACTGGATATGGTTCTTGGCAGGATAGAGAAGATTGAGAGAACTTGGTTTGAAAATTCGTGTTGGTGCAAGTCAAAAAAAGTTATGAGTAACAAAGAATCACGAGTGTGAATGTAAATAATTTTGATGTTAGTGAAGTGAAAGTGAAAGACTTTTCCCGCCTTGCTAGCTAATTGACGATGAAAATGTGTTGTTGGTTCAATTTACACAGTGCATTTTCAGTTATTCATTGTCTATTTTCGGTTGGGATATTTGACAATGGAAAAGACTTTCTAAATCAAATACAATAGATTGCCGCAATTTCAAAACAATTAAAAGCCCACATCGATAATACGTCACGTGCAATGACTTTATATCTGATCAGATGAGACATTAATATTAATTATCAAAATAATAAATATTCTTTAAAGTAAGGCCCGATTCAAACATTGAACTTCACATTTGCCGAATCTAATGAAAGGAGGCCGTAACAACATGTCATTTCTCTAGAGCTGCCTTTCCCCATGCCAGGACAATTTGAGCTATGTTTAGCAGACATCGCGCCATCAGCCATTTCTTTTTCAACTCTCCAGCAGTATTCGAAAAAAGAACGAAAGTCAAAATTTATGGTATTTTGCTGTTCCTACTCTTGCATAATGAAACGGAAAGTTTTGTAGTTAGCTAAAGTATCAAGTCTGCTGTTTTATATATTTTGACATGAAAAATGGCGGGAAAATGGTGATCACGTGGTCATTTTTCGGTCACGTCTGTTATGGACGCACTTATATAGAAAATATTGGGTCTGGAGCGGATAAACAGGGCACCACTCCTGGCGGTCACTTTTTTAGTTTCCCTTAGATCGAAATGAGGTTCATGACAGGCCTGCACCGACTCCGCTATGTGGTTTTGCGGTTGCGATGCATTTATATTAGCTTTCAAAGTTTGGCTGTTATGAGTCGTGTCGTTAAGTGATTTACGTCTTGTATGATGTGTTAGACGGCGTTTTGTAAATAGTTTTCAGGAATGGTTGGTTTTGAACGAAACTCCATTTTTCATCAGTATTTGTTTAAGGTTTTTCAGTCGTGGGTGAAATGTTGTGACAAAAGGCGTTATTATCTCGCGAGTTTTTTTCGTTTTGTTTTCATGCCAATTGCGTTCCGGCAAAAGTGAAATTTAGAATACCAGTGCATTTAGGAGGGTGCTGATGGGGTTAACAGTTAACTGACAATTGCCCAAAAATATAGTAGTTAACTGATAAATGAAAAGTTACCGTATTTTCTCTATTAAATGCCCCCGGCGTTTATTTCAAACTTGGCCTTGTGGACCCGGCGTTTCTTTGTATCAGCAGTTTTTTTCTCGCCCGCCATTTTTTAAGAAAGGGTTATTATTCGTTTTTCTTGGCAGCCTTGTACCTTGCCCTTAAATCTTAAGTTTATTATACCACAAACAAACGTTTGAGGAGCTTACTTACAACTTCCTCAATTATACCCGGCGTTTATTCGGGGCCCGGCGTTTAATCGAGAAAATACGGTAACAGTTAAGTGACATTCTATTAATTATACTAAATGAACGATTGTTGTTGTTAATAAAAGCAACATAGTTTTTTCCTAACAGCAAAGCTATTTTGTGACTTTTACCTGCCTCGCTGCGTGACCAGGTGACATATTAACCGATATTATATGCGAAAGGTACCAGGGTCGTAGAGCGTTGACCTTGATCTCCGTGATGGCGTCGAGTGGCGTGGTCAAAGTTATTCTGAGTTTTTATCGAGATGATGACAAAGGATCGGCATTCGAATGACACATAAGTCGCATACCGTTTGACATGACAAAGCACAATTCAATGGACATATAATCAAACAATAAGCGGAAAGTTTGGACTCGGTGAGTTTGATTTAAAGTTGTTGCGATTAGAGAAGATCGACGGGAAAGCTGTTACAAAGGCTCAGTTGGAAATGGAGCTACCTTTTCTAATGGGAAGTGCGACAAGTGAGATACATGGTATGTATTCTGTTTCGTCATTTTGTCCTAGCACGCGAACGCGGGTTGACCCCGGGTTTGACCACAGGAGCCCTTTTCAGTCTTAGATTAAATGAGTAAGATTTCTGATTACACTAGAACCTGTATTAAGCAGACTCCAAAGTAAGTGGACACACCGTTGGTATTTTATTCGCTGTGGCTATATGGCCGGTAACCGGTCAAGGTTTTCAAAACACTAAATAGCCGGCAGTCCTATATTCTCAGTAAATTTCTCAAAATCGAAAAATTCCAGCTAATCTAAACTATCATATGTCGATTTAGAAAGGTCAAGCGATCCTGAAATGCTTTATAGATTTCAAGCCTAGTGTTTGGTTTACGCTAGGCTCAGTAGACGAAACCATGTTTTGTGACACTTAGAAATTTTTTCAGTTCGACTGTCGGTCAAGGTTTTCAAAACACTAAATGGCCGGCAGTTCTATATTCTCAGTAAATTTCACAAAATCGAAAAATTCCGGCTAATCTAAACTATCATGTCTCGATTTAAAAAAGTCAAACGATCTTGAAATGCTTTATAGATCTCAAGTCTAATGTTTGGTTTACGCCGGGCTCAGAAGACAAAACCATGTTTTGTGACACTGAACTTTTTTCAGCTCGACTGCAAAAACATGGTTTCGTCGGGGGTTTCGTGATATAGAAATCCCACAAAACCGGCTCGTTTGATCAGGATCACCCGGACATATGATAGTTCAGAATGGCTGGATCTTTTCGATTTTGTGAAATTTACTGAAAAAATAGAACTGCCGGCCATTTAGTGTTTTGAAAACCTTGACCGGCAGTCGAGCTGAAAAAAGTTCCAAGTGTCACAAAACATGGTTTCGTGATATAGAAATCCCACAAAACCGGCTCGTTTGATCAGGATCACGACATATGATAGTTCAGAATGGCTGTATTGTTTCGATTTGTCAAATTTACTGAGAATATAGGACTGCCGGCCATTTAGTGTTTTGAAAACCTTGACCGGCAGTGGAACTGAAAAAAGTTTAAGTGTCACAAAACATGGTTTCGTCTTCTGAGCCCAGCGTAAACCAAACCCTAGACTTGAGATCTATAAAGCATTTCAGGATCGCTTGACTTTTCTAAATCGACATATGATAGTTTAGATTAGCTGGAATTTTTCGATTTTGAGAAATTTACTGTGAATATAGAACTGCCGGCCATTTAGTGTTTTGAAAACCTTGACCGGTTACCGGCCATATAGCCACAGCGTATTTTATTGGACACAAGCATCAGTGAAATTCGATTTTTTTTCCTTCCCATACTCTCTGTGTACGATCCTGTATCAAACAGACATCTTTAATACTGACAATCCTTATTACGGTTTTGGAAGCTATCTTGACAGGTGAGAAATTATGGTTTTTAGATGAGAATCTAATGTCGAATAATTTTCGTAAAGCGGCTGTTCTAAGTCCAATCCCGAAAACGCATTCACTCTGGTCATTCTCATGGCCTTTAAAGTAACCTTATCTTAACTTTGCAAATTTAAATGCCTTACTGATATACGTAATTTCCTACTTGTCAAGCTAAATCACTTGATAAGATCAATGAATGAAAATATTGAAATGAACCGATTTCCGACAGCGTGACCCAGTTAAAAAAGAATAACATAAAACTTTCTTATACAAGCGCATGAGTATAGGCTACCAGTGTAGCCTCTTGTTAACTGACAATTGGCCGGAAAAAAATAGTAGTTAACTGACAATTGGGTACCCCCATTAGCACCCTCATTTAGCAGTGCTAGATTAATTTGTCGTGTGTTTGGCCTTGTTTACAAAATGGTAAAGTAAGCTCACTGTAGCTGTCGAGAAAAAGCTGCGCCGGGTTTACAGCTCTTTACAGGCAAATTCACCGCGAGAAACAACTTCAAGCAATACGCTTCAGTGAATGTTCTGACACCTATAGAATGAATTGAGTTCTGGTCATTTCACGAACAGAAATCTAGAACCGGAAAGGAGGAAAGAGTTACGCGGTTAACATCGGAACGGATAGATTGCCGTCCAAGATGGTGGCGCTGTTCAGATGTGTGTTACTTTTCCTTTATACCCTCTTAAAGTTTGATGTTCCCAATGTTTACGTATTTTTCTACGAAAGAGACGATAACTTAATTTGTAATAGGAACGAAATTAAACAAGAGTGACAGGAGCAAAAGTTTCATTTGATTCAACAATATAAATTGATAAATTGAGACAATTAGCCACAGCTTGAATGATAATCGCATAAGCCCATGTTCCTTGACATGACATATTATTCAAATATTCTTGCCAAGAGTGTTCAGTATTACTCTCTATAAACTGTTCTGGGTTATATACTAAATATTCAATGCCAAGACTACGTATATAAAAATGGTTCGTAGCATCGCCATACAATTGATGTGATACGGCACGAAAAAAACAATCGCCACCTCCTCCAACATCAAGAGCAATTCTATTTAATTCAGATAACCTACTTTCTAGTAGTAAAACTGAATCTATAGCACCTGAACCATTAAAAGCAACCATTACAAACAATTGATAATTTTGTTTAACGAAATAATAGATTTAAATATATTTTTTCTTGCTTTAAGTGTGCTATATTCTTTGCTAATAGAGCTACGTTGAGCGCTCGAAGGCAACTCTCTTGTGTCAGGATTTCAATGCAATCAAGCTACGTTGAGCACTCTAAGGTAACTCTCTGGTCCGCTTTAGGATTTCAATGTTATCAGTACGACACGCAATTGATATTCGTCTTCTTTTTATAGACTTTATACGCCAAGAACGTTTTCTCTCTCTTACTTGCCACTCAAACAATACATTGTCTTTTTGTCAAATAGAGACAAAATCTCTCTTAAAAAAATAAACACGCTGAAATCGCTTATAAAATGCTTCTTAAAATGCTTCCTAAAATGCTTCCTTGATAACTTTTATAAACAAAATCAGGAACATTTTTACGTCTTTTGCGTACTGTTGCATAATCAAACTGCAATAGCAATGATTAATTGTTTTAAAATAGCACAAAACCGAAATCCATACTCTTGCATAATCAAACCGAAACATTTTTAGTTAGCTGAATAAGCAAAATCTACCCTCTCTTGCATACTATTGCATAATCATGACACCTAAATATTTAATAACTATTGGAAAAGCAGACAAAGATTACAACTCAAAAAGCGAACAAAAATACAGCGTGAGATTTCTCAGCTTCGTCGAGCGCGAAAAGTTGACTCGTTTAACTTTAAGCGAGTTGACTTTAAACGAATCGTAAAATTAACTCTTTTCACGAGATTTCACTTTGACATTCGTTAAGCGACATAAAAAATCGCTCCTCGCTGTTCATCATACTGGGTAGACAACGTATAGCAGAACCCCGGAGGAGGACTCGCATATGTGGTTGGGTGGGGGTGCTCGTCGTATCTTTTAGGGGTTAAAATTAGGGGATCTAGGTATCTTTTAGAATATATGATTAAAAAAAAAACTCATTTTCCCAGAAAATGGTATCTTTTAGTGTGTTCAGGGTTTCACTTTTTTTCCTGACGAGCACCTCCGCTTGACGACTTATAGGAGTCCCCCCCCCCCCCCCCCCCCCCTTCCGGGAGCAGAATATTCTTACCAATTTTTCTTTTCACGATATTTCCGGTTGTCACTCGCTAAGCGACTTAAAAGGCAGAGCAAAATAGCATGTTCTTTTGAGCGCAGCTATCAAATGTACTGAATAGGACAGCCTCTGACTCAGTTAAACTTCCCATATGACTAAAAAAAAGTTGCCGGATTGACCCCTTTCATAAAATAGAAGTCCGTATAAAGGTGAATATTTTAAGTTCGTTTACCTACAGGTTGCAACTAATTTGATTGAACCTGCACTTGGCACCGGTAGCATAGTATTGGCTGACCCGTGTACTTTCGCTTTTGTGCTATTTTAAAACAATTAATAATTGCTATTACAGTTTCATTATGTAACAGTACGCAAAAGACGCAAAAATTTAAGCCATTGAAGGCTTGCCGCAATTCCATTCAACCGTCATCATTATAAGCCAAAAAATCAACACAACTATGACATGTTTACCATACTATTGCACAATCAAACCGCTTGGCCAATCATAATGCAGAACGTAGCTAATACAGGAAATCGCCTGCTGCTGCTCCCTGAGTTGACCTCTGATACGCTTGGTTAATTGCACGCTCTACTTGTAACTCTAAAGGTTTCTTTCCACCAGTGATCGAGTGCATTGTTATTTAGAAGTTGCTGAAACCAATTCTGTGGTCGTGGAAATACCCAAGCCCTCCTTGGCGGCGAGCAAGTTCGTGGCGAGCTCCTAAATGTAAATAAAACGCCGACAAACCTTGAAGATAGCGTAGTTGAAGGCGTCTTCTTCGGTGTCTTCTCGCAAAAAAAAAAACTGCCGGATTGTTATATTTATCGAATGATAAGCAGGAGAATGACTGAAATTAAACTTACAAGATCTCGATTCGTGTCATCCATGTCGATCTGTACGTTTTCGCGCGTTAACTGCAGTGTCAGTGAACTCATATCTTATTATATTTTACCCTGGGGAGTCTTTTACTGTGTAACCGCATCCCCAAGAGTAAGATGAAACCTGAGATAAACCGAACCCAAGCCATTAACCCTTGGGAAGGCCCCAAACCCAAGGTGAGTGTAACCACAACTCAATAGAAAAAAACGCAAAGTTCATGCTATTTTGCTCTGCCATACCGCTCATATTAACACACAAACTTTCCTGTCCCATTTAACTTTCTTATAACCTCTCCATTAGTAAAATACACCGTGAAATTCTCAAACTACGTTTCCCAAGAAAACGCATTTAACCTATTTTTACCCTTTTAAAGTAGCTATAATGGCTTTACGACAAATGATTGAAACTGATAGGTAACGTGAGATATCGAAATTTAAGAAGGACTAATACCTTTGCGGTAACGTAATGTGAGATATGACAAGTTCATCACAAGTTCTGACATCCCAATACCCTAGGGAAATTAACAATAGGTCCGGGGGTGCTCCCCAAACATTTTAGTGGCAGTATGTGACGCCCTTCTTGAAATCCTAACCGCTTTAACCAACCATATCCTCAATGCCCTAATATAGCTTCTATAAAGAACGAACAAGAAACCCCCCCGGACAAAAGTCCACAAAATTTTGTTAACAACTTTTGTCCCTTTTTAGTACTCGACTCCGAAATCTCGCTTAATGCGCAAGCGCATTAACGAGATAAAAACCGGAAACGCAAACGGATTAACACGAAGTTTCTGTTCAGCTTAGCGCCCGCGCCAAGAAATTCGTAACCAGGCCTCCGTGTTCGAAGAATGAAACCAGTGAAGAACAAAATACATTGTAGTAAGCTTATATGACTGAATGTTATATTTACCTGGCGAACAATACGGTAAAATCGTCGCTGTGGCAATAAATTAGAGATAGACGAAGCTTCTGAAGAACAGGAGGATCGGCAATGATTAGTGTTTTGAATGAAAGGCAATTGAAACGGCTTTCGGAGCACAAGTATAGCGCGGAGTGCGTTTCCATTTTGGATCCCTGCTTCCAGGTCTACTGGCGATGGCTGGTTGAACAGTTGCCGCTATGGCTAGCTCCAAATACCATTACAGTCTCTGGATTAGCAATCAATGTTATCACGTCGCTTATTCTAATTTTTTACTGTCCTCAAGCCAAAGGAGAGGTGAGTTTTTTATTGTGATTTTTGATGCATTCAATTTGCACTGTTGTCGGTGAATAATGCATGTTTTTCTTCGCTTTGTTTTTTCGTTTTTGAACGCAATTTCATGCAATCAAAATATTGTTCGTTCCTCGACGCGACGTTAATTTGTCTCGCGTTTAATCAACTCTTCAGCCACTTGCTGCAATACCATTTTATTTCCTATTTATGAAATGTTTTTATTTTCAGCTCTTGCTTTCTCGTATCGTACAGCTATAAGCTTACATGTAAAAAAAGAATTACATGTAAGACTTAAGTTTACAAAACGAAAACTCCCGGGGGGGATTACTTCCCCAAAATATCTATACGGGTATGTGCCGCCCAACGGGGTCGTGATTTTGGGAGTGCGGCCTGATCTAGAAGTTAGATCGAACTGGGTATCCATTTCAGAAACGTTTCCTAGAACGGGGTATAATATTTCGAAATCACGAAAGCTTCAAATTAGCAGCAGCCATTTGAAATTATTCAATTTCTAGAATGGGGTATTAAAAATTGACCTATTTCTTGCACGGGGTATCATTTTCAGTGCAAATTCTTTCTAAAATGGGGTCCAAATTTGGAGACCCGGGTGGCACATATGCACCCAAAACATACTCTAATACACCCCCCCCCCCCCCCCCCAGGTGAAAACTTTAAGTTCAAGATTACATGTATTTACACAGGCAGACATTGTATTTGCAGTGAGATACTTCTGTTTGATATCTTTCCCATATTTAAACATTGTCTTTTATTTTGTGATTTTGTTTAAATTTATAATTGAACTTTTATGTGGTGACATTGTAGTCTACCTGTAATTATTAACTGGAACATATGTCATGTAATATTAATCAAAAGTAGCTTTTTTAAAATACTAGATATATTTCCAGCTATGACATTAATTGAAGAAACTATGTACTCAGCCAGAATAACTGTACTATTGACCTCTCAAATGCCCAAAAGCTGTAAGCAGTCAATACATGTAGAATGATTATTTTGAAGGTGATAATTTTGCTCTGAGAACAAGGTGAATAGTGGCATAATATTTTCCGGCTGAGTTGCTAAGCAGTGAGGTGAATATTCTGCAAGCAATGACACATAAAAAAATTGCCACATATTGAAATATGGGTGTCTTGGAGGCATGTGTCATAAAAATTTGCAAGCTGGAGCTTAGAGGAATTTGTTAAATTTTATGTGGATGCTCAGATGTACTTCTAGCCAAAACCTTGCTGCCTCTTGGTTAGCGTAATTGCTTGGATCCAGAGGTCACAGATGCTGCACCACTACATGATGTATGGTGACAGTCTTTGTGATCATGCTACAGTCAAACCTGTATATAACGGCCCTGTATATAGCGGTCACCCTGTACAGTAACAGTCACCGAATAACTTCCCAAAAATTGTGCCTTATATTTACTGTAAAGGTTGCCCGTATATAGCGCTCACTTGTATATAACAGACGTGGTCACCCTTTAGACTTCCCGAATCCACAATTTCATTACTTTTTACCTGTACATAACGGTCGCCAAATTCGATTACACCATTAGCTAATCATGACAAGCTTTATTCAACAGCTCATTAAATTGTAGCTACCAGGGCAGGGGTCGCACACAAATACAAATATTATACGAAATACAACTACAAATACAAGTCATGTCAAATACATGTCATCGCCTGCGCCCGACACATGGTTGTGACAGATAGCAACTAAAGTGCTGATGTTCTCCTAAGAAATGCACCCCCTCCTAAGAAAAGTCCTGGATCTGCCCCTGTTACCTGTTCCAAATGCAAAGAAATATATAAATATATATGTTTCTGAATCAGTTTCTGAATCAGTGCCATCGGGAATCGCTAGCCTGTGTTCGAATCCAGATTTGATGAAGTTGGCAACCTTTATTGAAAGTCTTATTAAAGTTCTATATTTCTAAAATTGTGACCCAAAACATTTGACTCTGAAAATCGGTGACAAGTTTAATTGTCATTTAATCTATTTACTGTGTTGACGCCCCTAAATGTCAACTTCAATATGGATCTGTTCCTCAACTGCATACCTCAATATACCATGAATTTTTGGGTAAACTATTATATTTACTAGAGCATTTCATATTCACAAGTTGGCTCAAAGGGGCCTTTAATTAATTACATTGTATCTACATGTACATTTTACTTTAATTTCCTTATTTTATTTATTTCACAGGCACCAGGATGGGCATTTATCTTGAGTGCTGTTGGTTTGTTTGCATACCAATCTCTTGATGCTGTTGATGGTAAACAAGCCCGACGTACAAAAAGTGCCTCCCCACTGGGAGAATTAGTCGACCATGGTTGTGACTCTGTTTCTATGGTGATAATGGTCTTAGCTGTTACTGTTGCAATAGAGCTTGGTAAGGAACCTGTTTGGATGTTCTTTCTGACTTTCATGGCGACGTTCATGTTCTATTGCGCCCACTGGCAAGCCTATGTTTCTGGCACTATTAAATTTGGAAAGTAAGTACAATGTATATGTTGTGGTTTAATTTTATCCTTGGTGCAAATTTTATTTTCCTTTGTTTTTGGCTATGGTAATGTATGATAATGAGTTTTAAACAAAGGAAAATAAAATTTACACCAAGGATAAAATTGAATCACAACAAATATATTATTTTATCATAACTACATGTATATGTAAGGCCCTATTTCCCCCAGAGGGAAAAGGATATGATGATATAGATGATGATGATGATGATGATGATGACATGTATATGTACAGAGCGGCAGAGGGGCATTTTGTCTGCGCATGCTCCATAAAGAGTATTTTTATGAACGTAACCGCTGGTATGCGCCTGCTCCACGTGCACACCAAAAAAAAAATGGCGGTGTACGCAACAAAATGTTTGATCGTCTTTCTTCTTTTTGTTTGGTTACATGTTAGAGACTGCTGTTAAAAAATCGAAAAATGGTTGTGTAGTTTGTGAGAGAAAGTCCCTACAGAGCCCTTGGCAAAATGCTAGCCGCGTACAGTGATGATTTCGAGGGTTGTTTTGGAACAAATTCGACAAGTGAAATAAAGGACGGAGATATTTTTGTGAACGCTGCAGACGAGCTGTTCAAGAGTATCGTCGCTCTGAAAAGTCCTTCCATCACATAAGTACTGTCTGTAAGTCATTATTGAATATTTCAAGTGCCTCTTTTTCCGAGGACAATAAATTCTTTAACTCAATCGACAGCGGGTAGGAGTACCGAAAAAACGAGGGTCACTGATTTTCCAAAAAGGAAGAGTCAGATAGTGATAATAAGGTGTACATGTAGCTTTACCTAAGGAAACATTCTTAGAAACGGAGGAAAAATTAAAGATATTATCAGCGAGTAAGAAACCTTGTTTGCATAATTTGCTTTAAATAGTTTACTGGAAGCTGTAATTATCGTCATTTGGCAGTTAGAAAACATTTTAGTGGCACAATTTTAAGGACATCTCAAATTGAAGAGTATAATAACCTCAAGCAATGTTGTCCTGATTTAACCACCTCTTAACTGCTGCGACCTGCAATGTTTTTAAGGGGGTAGCTAATAGCCTGATTGAATTTACCAAGACAAAAGAAGAATATCCCTGGCCATGCTCACCCCACTAATTCCTTAATTAAGTAGTAATAATAATATGTGAGTTGCATGGTGACCAATGGGATGAGAGAACAATCTGCAATAACAATATTAATGCTGGGATTTGTAGTTTATTCCTCTTACAACTGATTGGTTTCACCTCAATATATTTAAAAAATAATGCTAGTGTTCATGCTTTTTAACCCGTGAATATACGCGCATGCGTAATGAACGGGTTATCGGTAACGGCGACAGGTATGCAAATGAGTCACTCACTCGCTCACTCCTTCCATCAGCTGTAAACTTAGTGACGTAATGCTTTGTTACGAATGCGTTTTGTAACAAGAACAGCGTGAATCCAGCGATAACAACAACTAAATTGGTGTAAACGAATATAAACAACAATAAGCTTAAAGTTGTTGCGCATTTGGAGTCTTTAATGCAACGTTAAAATCGATCTAAAAGGAATTTTCAACTGAGACACACACTTTGATGGTTATCTACCTTCAAGTACTAAAATGTATCCCATTTCAAGTTAGTGCTCACGGTGGTCGAGTGGTGTAAAGCGCGGACTTACAGCCGAAAGGACCCGGTTCGAATCTCGCTCGGACCGTTCATTTTTTTGTTTTCGTTGTTTTTTTTTTCTTTCTTCTTCGGACTCAACATTATGAAAGTGTATGTACTTTATTTTTATTTTTTGCGTTTGTCAAAAATCCTTACGTTTAATTTAAAAAAATATATTGAACCATAACAGAGTGAAAACATAAGCTTACCGCATTGCGTTTAAACGCGTTACGCATTTCAAATTCACGGGTTGGCTCTAAGGAGCCTTTGATTTGATCAGCTATTTAAAACACAGGAGCATCTCCCATGAGAGATAACAGTTACTGATCTTAAGACTGCTTGGTTATGAGACAATCACTTTTAACTTGAAAAACTGAAAATTTTACAGAGGGAAATATTTTCAGCTAAATCTAACATTGACACCCTGCACTTTTATTGAAAAATCTCCATTATCTCAGATGCTGATATGAGATTAATAATAACGTGATTATTTTTGAAGCCTGGTTCATGCACCAAACTTTTCATGAGCTTAACTTAATTCATATTTAGGTTGACCCAAATCATTAAAATACTATCTAATAAAAAAATCGATCCTTGCCTCAAATTACATTTAATAATTTATGCAGTCGATTCAGGTCATGTGAAATTTGGTTTCTGACTCAAACCTGGACCACAGTCAAATATTCAATCAAACAGTTGATTCAGATGCCATTTGCTTTGACTTATGAGAAGTCTGGCATCTTAACCGGGCCTAATAGTACTTTATTTTTAAACTTTGGTTGACTATGGGTGTTAGACACCCTTTTAATTTTCAAGTGATCAGCATTTAAATTCTCCACGCTGGGACACAGTATATATTACATATTATAAAATGCTCAAGGAATTGCGTGCGCTATGATTGGTTAAACCGAGTTCATTATAACTCGTTATAAAATGCTCAAGGAAATGTGTGCGCTATGATTGGTTAAACCGAGTTCATTATAACTCGATAACAACAACAACAACAACAAAAATCTTTATTAGTTAGTTATTATAGAATTTATAATACTGGCCTGCAGGTAGCAAAAGCTAATCTTGGCAGGCCAGTGAAATTAATTACATGATTAAAAATCGCTACACACACCAATTTGTTGAAATAAAAAGAAAGGATCAAACAATAGAAGAAAAAAAAAGGGGGGGGAAAAAGAAGAAACAAGTGATTGAAATAAAAAAAGAGAATTGTGAAAATATTAATTAATTACTTTTTGATTTAACTTAAGATATAATCTCGTCAATATTAATATAGGAATCTGCTTCTTTAAGTATAGTCAAAAGTATATTCTTAATTTTGTTTTTAAATAAACTTTTTGGCAATTCTCTCAGAAATAAAGCATGCGCGTGACATAAGGTTTATTATAACCGTTTTTATTTTATAAAAGAAATAAAAAAACTTGTTCCTTGTGCATTGTTGAGTTATATAAGCACTTGGGAATTTTAAGAACACTTGGCTCATGCTTCTCTGCACTTCTCTTGTGTTCTTAAAAATTCCTGCATGCTTATATAACTCAATAATGCACTCGGCGCATTTTTTATTTCTTTAGTATACAATGTCAAACAGACAGGTTATTAGAGCAAAGAAAAATAATCATGCATCATTTTGTACATGTATGTAATTATTACATCTGCATCTTGCATGCATAATATCAGTAACACATATGCGTCTGTGATGACGACTGGTTCACAGCAGAATTTTGTTACCGCTGAACTTGAAAGACACAGAATCAACACACATCAACATTGTGATGTGGCAATGTTAGAACAATGTGGGAAACAGGCACTTTGCATCAATTGGATTTTGTCGAGCTACAGTGTACAAGACTGAAGTCAAAGAAGGACTTTGATACTGCATATGATATAGTAATGAGCACAGGTTTGGCTTTCTTTTGAGGCCAATTCTATTGTAGGGAGATCATATATCCTGGGTTGACCAATACTCTTCAGCAGGAACATTCTCATATTTCAAATGATCACTCTTCGTATTCATATCCATTGTCCTCTAAGGCTGGTGACAGTCACATCAATGACAGCCTGCCTGAGAATATCACTGGACAGCCATCCATTTTGTCCATTGTCCAACTATCGGGCCACTTCACATCTCTCTAAATAGCAGAGAACATGTTTTTAATTCATTTCATCCAATTTTTAAATCAATATATGAAACAATTTTCCCCAGAAGTAGATTGGCAGATACTCTTCAGCCCTGGTGGGTAAGCCTAATCTTGGAGGTTGTCTATGGGGGCTGGACACTGATACTGTCATGAAGAAGTGTTCAAGATTCAAAGACCTTCAGTATGGAACTTGTTTAATCTGTTGGACAACTATAAAATTATTCCTTTAATCTGGCCTCTCAATTTACAGCATTTCCTTTAAACTAAATAATTTCTTAGAATACTGTAGAGCAATACTTAGAATTTGGATTATGTTCAGCTGCCTGAAATGCTGCTACTTCGGCCAAAGTACACTGTGCCAAAAATTGTCACTGTATCTGATTTACAGATGTTGCTTAACATTCATTTCTTTTAAATACAACTGACAGTACAGTTCATCTTACAACAAGACAGCAAATATGATATTTCTGCAGGGTCTGTTCTAAGAGTTGTTGTTCTGATAATAACATTTTGAGGTACACCATATAAATAAAATTAATCACACTGATGGAAACAGAAGCCCATCTCTGGTAAATGCCATATCATAATCATAAATTATTGACCTTGCTCATAAAAAACACAAACACAGAAGTTCTTTAAGAAATTAATGGCACCACTAACATATTGGGAAGCAGCAAGCCTAAACTAAATAGCATTATATACGGGGGGTGACAACTCTAACAAACGCTGTTTGAGCAATACTGTGTGTAACTGAAAGTTGTCCCGAAAATTTGGAATATCTTCCCGATTTTTTCGGAGACATTCTCGCAAAAATTTCATACTTCCCGAAATTTTAACAATATTATCTCATGTTTCCCCGAAAATTTTTCGAGTCTCCCGATTCCCGGCAAAATCTCCAGATTCCCGGAAGAATTTTGCTTTTCTCCCGAAACAGGCCTTCTTAGAGTTGTCACCCCCCTTATTATATTTTTTTAAAAAAATAATTCTACAAAGCGTAAAAGATCAATTATTTTGTGCGACTGCATCTTTCAGTGTTGGCAAACACATTGAGACTGTGTGTATGTCAAAGGATGATCTTTAGTTTTCAGTTGATAATAAACTTTATCTTATAACAGAAATATTGCATTTCCATAGTATGTACTGCAGTATATGGAGTTGTTGCAAGAGTAAATCACAAATCTGAATATTGTAACATTTTGAAGAATTATAAACAAGACATTACCAATGCAACAAAAAGGACCAAAAAGTGTTCCAGTTTTCATTAAGGTAAAAATGTCAAACAGACAGTCAGCATCACAAGCAGCGCATTCTCCTAAAAAATATTCATTCAGAGAATGAGTACCGTGTCAGAGTTCGTGAAAAGTACCACAACACAACTGAGCTTCGAAGGCCAACTTTAACTAAAATTACCAGCACTTTGAACTCGTAAAGTAAAAAGCACGCATTTTTTTAAGTAAACAAATTAAACAAAGGGAAAAAGAAATAAATAAATAAGTCGTCGACAGATTTTGGGACTGGGGGGATAGGTGAAATGAAAAGATATATCCATTTTTTTCTCAAGCTTGCACTTCCAAAAAGAAAATTATTGACACTACACTTAATCAAAAAAGGATAAAAAAATTCATTGCCTACTAAATATTTGCAGTGATGTAATTGCAGCAGCCGCATAGGAATATAGTTGCTTACCTTTCACAGCAGACTTCAGCAACAAGATGGTCAACCAACTCTTTGATCGACGACCGAGAAAATCTACGAAATCTTGTCGTATGCAAATGCACCAGAGGTGCTGTGAAGGAAAACGTACATGTTGAACGCCACGCATTTTTTAAGGTCTCATTTTCTGCATTGTAAAACAGATAAAGTAATAATAAAGTTATCTCCGATAATTACAATTTGGGGGGACGGTAAAAAAATTAAGCAAATTGACACTGAAACTGAAGGAAAATCGAGTGGAAATCAAAATTTAGCACTATAAAAGAACCGTGTAACTTACTCACGCATTGATATAAAGACTTAAATTTTTAAATAACAAAACTTCAATTCCTTGACACTAACCTGAATTGATTGCTTGTTCGTCCATATTTTTTGAACACGAGTAGATCTAGTGTCAAACTCCCGTGCATTGCCCATTTATACAATTCATGTTCGCACTTTGATCGATGATAACTCGCCAACCAAGCATTCAACAAACACCACGAGTGTCCACAGGGTTAGTATTGTATGTAAACTCATCACATTCTTTCAATTTTCTCAATAGATACTTTTCTAAAGCATCGATCACTCGCCTGAAAACCTGCCCAACGGCCCCCTCGAAACAAAATGGCGGCAATCATGTGTTCGATTCACATTTTCCTGAGCATGCGCAGTCAAAATGCCTATGTGCTGTACAGAGCAATAGGCGACAATATTGTTGACACAGTCATTTTGAACCCCATTTTCTTCGGGACAAGATGCATTTCAGCCCCACCCCCCCTTATTTCCAACCCCTACCCCCCCAGACAATGTTGTGTATCGCTTAGTCAGGTCTGTCGCTACAATCCTACAACATTGGATGGGGGGACGGGGGTTAATGCGGCAGAGTGTAGTGAATGGAAAGATACAGTGATAAATATGGCACGAAAACCGTTTTTATTATACAGTGTGTCAACTATTTTTGTCCCCTATTGTCCAATATTAAAAAATTGTTATTTGGACATTCATGGTAAGGTAAGGGCACAGTCCCTTGCTTAAACTAATATTTTGGGGACTTTCTGCTATATCACACAACAGACTTTCATAGATGATGGATTTTTGATAAATATTTTTATTCATTTGAACAAGCAAAATGCTGGCGTGTTCGATTGACCATTAAACTACTCATAAACATACATGTAATTCAAAAGTCTGTTTGACTCGAAGCTTGCTCCTGCGCCCTAACGGGTGCATCTTCTTGGCTTTTGGTGCGCCATCTCAATTTTTTTTTGCGGGAATCCTGCAAGGCCGCAGCCTGGTGAGAACACTGCTATAGCAGCTTCTTAGTATCCCTTAATTAGTATCCCTGTCTTGATTCGCTAACTGCGAAAAAATGCAGGGAAATAACAACTTTAATTTGAAACGGTTTTCTTTGCTAAACACAGCAAAACATCAAAGTTTTTACCCAGCTAACATGACATTCAGCCGTGTAGCTGTGTGAAAAACAAAGCCTCGCTTTGGTTTCAAAATTGCTAAGATCTGTATGTTGTGTGGCGTCTTACGTGCATGTTTTGCAATGTCATATACGCCCTTGAGCTAGCCTTGCATGACACTTGGATGCACACACATGTTATGGACCTGCGCTGTGAAACATTCCGCTAGCCATGACCATGAAAAATGACAGGCATAGGTTCTATGAGTATGGGGCTCTGCCGCAGTCCAAAGGCCCGCGAGAGCTCCAATATTAAAATTCACACATAATTTGATGTCATCATCCCATTGTGCAGACCTTTTGCGGACCCATTTTGTATGGACACAGAATTTATACAAGACAAAAGTTTGGTCTTTACCTCATTGATTTTAGCAGCAATACAGAGTTTTAAAGCTTCATTTTTACTTTTGTAGAATTGACGTGACTGAACTTCAAGTCTCTGGTATGATAATATTCACTTTTTCGGGAATCTTTGGTGTTGAAGCATGGTCTTGGAAGGTAAGCCAATTAGTTTCCACTAAGTTAATATTATAATATTATGAAGCGCCTTTTCCTATAGTGCCCAATGGTGCTTCAGAATATTAACAGGGAAAAATATATCATTATACACATACATGTACAATACATGGCCCTTTACAATGATAAAAAAGATAAAAATTAAAACTTTATTATTATAAAATGCTTCTTTAAAAAGGTAAGTTTGAACTTTAGTTTTTAAAACCGTTCTATGTATTCCATCTTCCTAATTGTAAGAGGAAGTTTGTTCTATAAGATTGGGGCAGTAATGGAAACAGCTTTTGCACCATAAGACTGAAGATTATATTAAGGGATAAGTAATAATTTTTTATGTTCTTTGAAGAAGAGTGCAGACAGCAACGTGGTATATACATGTACATGTAAGGAATGAGAAGCGATGTGGCCAGCATGAAAAAGCATGTTGCACCTTCTACATGTACAGTATTCATGTAATAAAACAATAATTAACCCTTTAACTCCCAAGAGTGCCGAACATCAAAATTCAACAAAAACCTCAAATAACATTTTGTAAAGTGTTGAAAAACAAATGGTATTAGCAAAAGTACTGCCAAAGAGGTTTCATTTGAATGGTCACACCATAGGATTTCGTCCACAGACTCAAAAGTTAGAACTACAATGTACACTACAAATCTATAATTATTTTGATAAATGCTGGCTACTTGGTTTGTATTTAACAACTTCAAACAGGCAGCCTCTTACATTTGTAACTTTTCACTTGCATTGCCCTTTTCAGGTTCCCTACTTTGATGTCACAATGAGGACAGTTCTTTTAGGGGTTTGTGTCTGTGGGTGTGTTTATGCTCTGTCAACAATTTTTATTCAAATATATGAGGGAGGAAAAGGCAAGAATGGATCCACTGTAGCGGTAAGGTTTTTTCTTTTTTAAATATTTGCCCTTGTAGTGGTTAAATTCTGGCACACAAATCAAAAAAGTTTAAATAACAAATTTCTGTCACCAATCTTGGTTATGAATCTTACACTTAATAAGTATTTTTCTTTTTAGGGAACAAGTGTTTTGTCACCACTGTTCCCAATTGCTGTCATGATGTATATGGCATATCTTACTGCGAGGACCTCCTCTTCAAGTCTATTTCAAAAGCACCCATGTTTGTTTGTCATGGCATTCGGTATGGCATGTTCCAAGATCACCATCAAATTAGTGGTATGTATTAAACTGGTTGTTTCTGATGTCTAATCTTGCCCCTAATTAACATTGTAAAGTGCATATGAATATACAAATAAATGTATTTGTATAGGAATTCTGATAACCTGATCCATCATGTATTTAGGACACCTACATTTTGTACATACATGTATGTAGGGTTACGTTTATCTGGGGATAAAATTAATGCTAATCCAGAACAACTTAACCCAGATGTGTAAATGTTCTGACAAACCTAATGTTGTGGGTAACTTTTTGATGGACTACATGTAGCATCCCATCCAGGAAGAGTAAGCCACGTTGAGCTCTGGCTGCAGTAGTGGGTCACAGGAAGCCCACTCGGCCAGTAAGCTTCACCCTGTTTCCATCGCATGAAGCAACTAGGAGTATTGCTGCTCTCACTGGATGGTATGTTTGTTCATTACTGGGCTTATAATAATCTCCAGCATTTTAGTGCTGGTACCCATTTAAGAGATTTAAATGCCTGATTGATTTCACATTTTTGATTTCAATGACGGCAATGTGAAGTAAAGCTTCTTGTCTAAGGAAAACAACATGATGGCCGACTGAGACCAGGCCTCAAACCACTGAGCTTTGAATGTGAATTGTAATGCACTAACCACTTACACTGTCTACCAATATTGCCAATTGTGTAGTTTCAGAAAAGATCCATACCCACCCCATGGAAGGTCATTGGAAATTCCTAGGGGGAGGGGGGTCTTAAAAGCCAACATTTTAGAAGCAAAGTATGAAGCTAAACTGGAATTTCCTGGGGGGACGGGGGGGGGGGGGGGGGGGTGCTAAATAAAAAACCTTCTGTGGGGGGAGTATAGATATTTTCTGGAACTGCGCATTGAAAAGTGAAGACTTCACCTTCACCCTTAAATTTGTGGGTTGGTGGTTATATTTTTTGTCCTTTGGTGCTCAACTCTTAACGCTCCTGTTGCTGGATTATTGCTCTTATTGTTATATTTAGAATATTAAATATGTTCTATTCTCCTGTACAATGTATCTGCTTTCACTGGCACTAGGTTGGTTGCATGACACGGAGTCCTGTGGAGTTCAAAGATTCCACAATGATTGGCGGAATACTACAGATTCTAAACATTCATTATGGTTCACCTATCGACGAGTACATTCTATTATGGTGTATGATGGTAAGTTATTTCTGTTTATGATAATCAAATATTTTCCTCTTTGTTTCTGCTTTTCTATCTTCAAGTTATGCTGCTTCTTTGTTCTTTTCATTCTGACAAACTCATTACAACTGATCCCTGCCAACCTGGGCCCTGATCCCTCATAATACTGATTCCAACCTACATTTTGTATTAATCTGCATCCTCTCTGACTCTGCCCCTTTGATCCCCAACTCCATCCCTTTAAGCTCTGATACTTAACAATTAGACCCGTAGCCCGAAAGGCGAAGCCGAATGGGCTATTGACCCGTGGCCCTTGAGGGCAAAGGGTCTAATTGTTTTAGTATCACCCAACTAGTCGGACAGAAAAAGACAATAATAAAAAAAGCAATTGCAAGTCGAAGAAATATTTATTTAGGAATAAAACGAAAAATAAAACTGGCGAATTTCGCTACTCGATGACTATTACTATTAGACCCCTAGTAGCGTAGCCAATCAAAATGCAGGATTTGCATTAGTCCACTAGTTGGGTGATACTAATATAAATTATACCCTATATACTTCATTATGTCCTTAAGATTTAACAGCAATACATAACAAAGATAGATAATGCCTCACTCTACTCTCTGATTGCCAGAATTTTTGTCCATTATAATAACACCAGACTTGTGCTTTTTCTTCCTGTTTTAGGGCCATGTAATATTTGAGCAACTACGCTACAACTTTGCGCTGGGAAATGAAATATGTGACTACCTCAACATCTCTTACTTCCGCATTCCACCACTCAAGTCTGAATACAAAGACAAATAGCACGTACAGCCTTTTAACCTTCATATGACATTCTTACTATGTCAATGACTTCAGTGTGTGTGTTCAAACTATATACAGTGTGTACAACTTGTGTGCCTTCTCACACAATGGCTTGATTTTTACTGGTGCTGTATAGCCTAACCTAGGCCTCAACTTAGCCAACCCACTCTAATTCTTTATCTCCAATCCCATTGTTTTATTTCAAAATTGTGTAGTTGGTCTTAAACGATCCCTGCTGTTGATAATTTTATATCTTTGCCTAAGAATTGAGCTCTAATGGGCACTTGAGGTTTTTTCCCGATTTCTTCCTTGTTTTATCCAAACAAAGGATTTGCCTTTTTTCTTCATTTAAACTGATATAACAAGTTACATTTGTATTACTGAAAACGTTTTTGAAATTAAAAAAGTTGCTACCCCCAAAGTTGTTTTTTAACGAATGGCCGGTTGTATGTTTTGAAATCAAAATTTTGCAGGGAAGACATGCTTTGACTGCTTTAATACTTCACCAAGTTTATGAAAAAATTTGATCAAAGTTTTTTCAGATACTTCATAATGAAACATTCAAATTTTGTAGTGCTCAGTTAGATGCAGACGAAGTTTGAAGACAATTTATAAGGCGGTTTTTGAGTAAATCAAAAATCATTTGTTTGGGCATGATAGGCAAAACAATAATAAAGCAAATAATTTGCATAAAGTAAAATATTTCCAAAATGTCCTAACATATTATTTTCAAACAGCCGTGCAGCCGTTAAAAAACCCTGATGATTGTCATTTACTTTGCAGCTTTGCATTTTTTGTCTGCAGTTTGTGATACATGAGTGCTACAAAGAAAGTTCTACCTCGTTACCATGCCAGGAGATTCCATGAGATTGCCTGCGCATGCGCGTATCAGTGCTTCGTATGCTACGATCAGAGAAGACGTGTATTCGTTTTTGGTTGAACATTTTGGTGTTTTCCTTACCACTGCAACTTCTATAATGTTAGAAGCATTAGGGGCCTTGGTCTAAGTATCAAGATACCCATTTTATCCTGAAATACACTCTTCGAAGTACAGGAAGCAAAACAGACAACGGCGTTGCTAGTCAGTTCACATAACAAAGTAATTTAAGCATGTCTTCCCTGCAAAGTTTTAATTTCAAAAAATACACCCCACAGCAAAAGGAAAAAAACTGATTTGAGCCATCTTTAAGTGTAACTTATTTTTCAGTAATTGCCTGACCATGTGCATTAATTTTTGTTGTTTGTGTTCTGTTTGCCTCATGGTTCGCACAGGCCTTGAAAAATCTTTTAAAAAAATTGCCATGTTTTTGAAACTCCCTGAAAATGATTTTCTCCTGGAAATCTCCTTGAATTTCATCCAGAAGTACTTGAATATCATCAGAATAAGTAGTCTTTGAATGCTTGACAATACAGCAAATTGACTTTATTTTGATATCAAAATAATTTATTGAAGGTTTGGTGCTGAACATGTAATGCAGGTTGAGAAAAAACGAGAAAGCCATTAAAAGTGTCAAAAAGTTGACATTTTTTAAACCAGGACATTTGAGTGATCCTTATTCAAGGTGCCGAGCCCTAGGACTGTAGCAATACCTATTATTCTTTGGTTTTGTGATTAATATTAGCACTTGCAGACACCGGTTTGTTGGTTCAAGTATGCAAAATATGAATATATGCAACATAATAATGTGTGTTCCACAGGAAAACAAGTCCTTGAATATTGTCTAAAGTCTGTAGGAACCATGTATCAGTATAATATCAGGCTGGATTTTATTATTAAAAGTCTGTTTTTACTACTAATGGTAAACCTTTTACCAACCTCGTTCCCAGGGCCCTTTTACTTCAAACTCATTTAGAGCACGGAAAGAAGAGAGACCCTGGGAACGAGGTTGCCTTTACCTCCTGCGAACAGTCCCAAAGGGAACTAATCCGGCCTACTTTATCAAATAAACCAGTTGTGATTACAGTTACGTACTAATACAAGTTCCCTTTTTTCTTTTTATGGAATATTGAATTAATTTCCTTTTTTTTCAGTTTTCTTTTGGGTTTGTATTTTATACACAGAGGGTTCTCCGCCTCAGTCCAGGTGACTGAAAACTTGTTTGAGCTTCAAATTCAATTTTTTTTCTTATAGTTGACGCAATACACCTTATTTCAAAATGGCGGCCATTTTATTATTCTTTTATATCCATGTAAATTAGACCTCTTGGCCTCGCTAGCATGTACAAAATCATATGATGCCCGATTTAGGGTGTCAGCTCCATTGTACATTGTACACTTCCATTGTATTAGGCAAAATTATGTATTCTAATATATTCTATGGTATTGTATTCTATTGTATTGTCGTTCTTTTGTGTTCTAATATTCTATTGTTTTAACAATAGAATAAGTGTTACCCCTAAATCGCGCATGGTATATACAAAATACAAAATAATTTTCGAGCTAAAATGTGGCCAAGAGGGCCAATTAACATGCATATAAAAGAATAATAAGTTGGCCGCCGTTTTGAAATAAGGTGTATGATCCCACGGCAATGTAATTAAGTAATCGTTTTAATCAATTAAGTAAATCGTTTTAATTAAGTAATCGTTGTTAATGTTTTAGTAATTTGAACGCCTTATGTAACGATTCAATATTGTTGTGTTTGTTAAGATGCTGCATTCATTTGATATTTTAGGGGTGAATGGGTTTTTAAATTTAACCTTATGCTAAATTGGAAGTAGTATAAGGAGAGACGGGACGAGCTTTCCGACCAGCCCTGTACTCGTTTTGAAGGCTCGCTTCTTCCGTCACGGTGAAATAGCAAGTGGTTTTAATAACTATGAAAAATGTAACCAGTATTTCTCTAGACTTTGCACAAAGGTCAAAAGCTGTTAATTTCTCACGACATCATGATGTCCTTCTGTTCACTTTATTATTTATTAAATAAATACAAATTTTCAAATGCCGTCGAAGTTACCTGTGTTTATTGTCATTTTCATCCTTTTGCGTTTGAAAAAGATTTTCCTGCGAGACCTTCCATTGTCAGCTACAGCCTCCTATCCCACCTTTCCCTGAAACTGTTGAAAAATAAAAGTCACCGACGCCTTTTCACGTTTTTGCAGCGATTCAATGGGGAAGAAAAATGCCATATAGGCAATTTACTATAAACATTTTTCACATAAAAATCTATACGAAACCTTGCTCTTTATTGCATTGGGAAGTGTTACTTCAGCATGTTAAAGCCTTCTCGTAGGTTATTGCCGTCCTCCACGTCTTTTCGATGATTGACTCCGTCCCCCACCCAAGTCTCCTAGAAGATCGCCACTGCCCTCTACCCCGTAAGATGATCGCCCCTGTCTTCCTCCTCCTCTGGAAGGTCTAATCTCTGCTGTCCACGTTCCTGGTACGTCGTCGTCGCTGGGGATCTTTATTTTTAAACAGTTTGCATCGTTCTTTTAGGCACACGCAAGGAAACGCGAAGAATTTTCTAGGATTTCGCCTCAATAGTAAGAACATAGAATAGGAATTCCGGCCAAGATCGATATTTCAGCATGCGTGAACTTTCGAGCATCGCGCACGAGTACACGATTTCAACGTGTTTGCTTTGAAGCGATGAAGTGGATAATTTCGAACACAAGCTCATCTTTTTTTTACAAGAACAGTTCGTTGCAGGTAGGCCCCAGATTCCATTTTATTCCATTTTATACGTGTCCAGGCAACTGTTTCCTCAATTTGTCCCAGATCTCGAACGGTTAAAAAAAAACCTATGGAGCCCCCTTAAGGACGCATATGATGCTATCCTTCAGAAACTTACGTACGTCAAGTGCTTAACAATATAGATTTTCAGTATGTTTGTTGATATTTCAACAGCAAGCAGCATTAATCCTTTTTAAATACGATTCTTAATCAGGATGAAAAGCCGATCAACTGTGATTGTGATTTGTTCGGCTCTTCGAAAATCAGTGCACTTGACATCTTCCCTGTTACACGTAACAGCGGTTTCGTGCAACTTGAATTGTCTTGCAGAAAATAAAATTGTTGCAAGGTGCAACGTGCACACGCGATTTTTACGTGAATCACCTCATGCAACTGATTTTTTTTAAGTTCCACGTACAGTTGAATAGTTTTTTATTCAAGTTTCTGCAACAAATGTTTACAAGTTGCGCAACAAAAATACGTGTAACATGACTCTTGCAACTTGTTTTGCCACACTCTTTAAGCCAACCAAGGATGGGACGTTTTACTGCAGTGACGTATCATTCGCGGATCCAGGAATTTCTGAAAGAGGGGCTGTACACCTTTTAACTTTCCACGCCACGAGCGTGGACGGCGGGCGCAAGCCTTTAGGGGTCCGGGGGCATGCTTTCCCCGGAAAATGTTTCCCGTTTATTTTACCCTCTAACATTCTTAGACTCGAAAAGGGTTTGAACCACAAAGGAGAAACATAAAGAGTCAAACAAATTTCCCTCACCTCCTTGACTGGATCCGCCCCTGCGAATTGGTGGTTTGCACGGCGGCCATGTTGGGAGTTAGAAACAATAGAAATAACGTCATGTTATCGCAAAGTTTGGAATAGTCCTTCTGTATATTTTCCAACTGAGCAAATCAGGTTAACAAAATTTGTTTTAAACACACAACTCTTACCTTAGTACTGCCTTTTAGTCTTTTGAGATCCCACGAGCTTGAAACAAGCCGCTCAAATGTGTCTCGCGCCCAACGTTAGTGTGTTATAATACATCCCAGAGTGCCACATGACAGTTTCAGCACTCTGATATGAGGAACTTAATTGAAAATTTATTCGAGAGTAGATATTTCCTTCTCCTCATTTTGAATAATGGTTATGCGCCGCATACACTAGGTTTATTATCAGGACTCAAGGTCGTTAATGCGATACTATTTGAGTGCTGACAACAATTGTACTAAAATTACAAAGTCTTACTCTTTGGAGATTTATAGCAAACACGTGAAGAATGAGCAAGGTCCGGCTGTTCTGCTGCCATGGACCTCTCCCTCCGATGCTTGGGATGATGCACATCTTATTTTAAGAGACTATTTATCTTCTACAATGCAGATACATTATCAATTAAGAATAATTTTGAATGAGCTCTGGAGAAAATACACCCTTAGTTATTATTTTAATTGACAGTCCATGGCTCCTATCGTATGTGTTGTGCTTATAGATTTCTAATTTATATTAGCACTTTCTCCAAATAATTGTCACTCAGCATCCATGAAATTAAAGCCAATATAAACGCAGCTTACTGTCTTTCATTGAACTACTGTCTGATCTTTGTTTTTTCTAATCCTGTTTTGCGTAGCAGCACAAACAAACGCCGCCCCTTTTTGTTTATTATAGCTTTGTATTGGCAATATCTCGTTAATTAAGCATCCAGTAATATAAGGGGTGGCGAATGGTACCTTCAAAATCGTGGGTCTCGGAAAATTTAGGTCCGGTCTCGAAATCTCGGCAGTTTTTGTTTTAAGCCTCAAAGTCTTGTTTGGCTGGTGCTTTTTCTGTCTCGGAGTCTCGGATTTTTTCCCTCAAAGTCTCGGAGTCTCGGATACTTTTGTCAAGCATTCTCATTCTTCATCCTTGATAGGTGAATCGGATATTTTTGGCACTAAGTCTCGGGCTCGGTTTTTTCCCGCATTCGGTCTCGGGCTCGGATTTTGTAACGTAGCTGCGGTCTCGGTCTCGGATTTTGAAACAAGGGTCTCGGCGTCTCGGCGAGTCTCGGATTTACCATTCGCCACCCCTAATATAATCAAAAGGGTTACCGCTGTCTATGTTGTCTTGTTTCTGTTGTTGTTTTGTCCGTTATGCTACATTATCGAGACCTCCTTCTTTGCAGCCTTATCAGTATGTTACTCACTGTATTATAATCTAATAAAATGCTTAATTTAAATTAAATCCTAAGAATATTAAAAAAAAAGTGGATATTAAAACTTTGTTTTAATATTAATTACAGCAATTTAATATTAATAGAGCTAGGGCAGGGCAGCTGTGTTTTAATATTAATTGCAGCAATTGAAGCTAGAGTTGCACTCGGCTATCGCCTCGTGCAACTCTTACGCATCTTTCGTGCTCTCCAAACTTCCCGCGTGCATCCATAACTCGATATACGCACGCTAGGCATGAACAAATTCTTAATTTAATATTAATTGCAGCAATTGCAGTTATACAAATGTAATATTACATTTTGTATACCCCGAGAAGACAACAACAAAAATTGTGCCCGCTAATATAATCCCGAAGTAGCGAGTAATATGATATCAAGATGACATGCCGTATATCTGGTCAAAGCAGGAGTGCACCTGAGGGTGTGTGGGTTCAAGGTAGAGGAATAAAGATTCCTTGTTTCTTTGAAATCAGCGTCAAGAAAAGAATTAAAGGGTTCAGAGAAGAACTAGTACTGCGAGAAAAACTTGAACAACTCGTGCCGACCACTGACAACACGGTCTCGACATGAAGAGCTCGCCCATGTGGAAGCATCATAAAAATGGGACGTCGAATTTCATCTCATTATTTAACAACTGTTTTTACGAATTTCCGTGTTTCATTTCGGAAAAGAGCTCAGTCGCACCAACTTTATATAACGTATTTTGCTCTCTGAAAGTAACGACCCCCAAGGGGGGAGCCCCAAAGGCTGCGAAAGTAACGGTATTATAACTTTGGAATGGGGTGTCTACATCCGCTAGCAGACGTGGACCAAAATCGCTATTACACCGTAAACTTCAGACTTTAAAAAAACCTATAGATCAACATTTTGACGGCCATTGTTGCGACTGATAGAGAAAGTTTCCGCTCTCCGAGATTACATGCGCGCTATTTGTTCAAATGCTGACATATATTACATTAAAGTAAACTTCACTTTCTAGTCTTTTGTGATGCACACGTTTAATTCCTTTGTTTCGAAGTCTAATTAGAAGGCAGAAATGTGCGGAATTGTTTCCCTGTTTAACATCACACCCACGCTAGTAGTGAGTTGTTCTGATAGTTCACAGAGTACTCTATAAAGCGTACGGTCATGTCTTCAATAGTAACTGCCGTGTTTAAAGCCACTTTCGGCTTGCTCGTGAACAAAGGCAGAGATGTAGCGGCAGAGAGGCTGAAAGAAGGCGACTTGACAGATCAGAAATTTCGTGCCCTGATCGTCCGTGAAATGCAAGATATCAAATCAAAGTTAGACGCATTATCAAGAAAGGATCTTGGGGCAGCTGTAGACTTCTTTGAAACAGGCCTCGAGTATCTGTATGAAGCAATTCATACAGAAGACAGCGATAAGGCCAGTAGTGCAACAGCAGAGGCGACTGAAAGAATCAAAGAGGAACTTGGCTCATCACCGACAAACACTGTGAAGACAGTCGCCCTCGCCACGGGAATAAGAAACATGCAGCTGGCTGAGTTCGATGAAACAACGAAAAGTACGCTTTTTCAAGCAAAAGAGAGATTCAGAATGGCTCGCGAAAAAGCAACAGAAGCCTCTAACAACGAAGCTCTCAGTACGTCTGACCGCGTCACAGCTATTCGATACCGTGTCATGGCGACAATGTTAGAGTCAGCTGCAGATTCGTTGGGAACTGCGAGCGTCCTGTCATCTCAGTCTGTGAAACAAAGCACGATGAAGAAAGCATTACCAGAGTGTAAACAGTGCCTTCAGAAACTGCACTCCCTACCAGCTGTTCAAAACAGCTTTAAAGTCGAGCTCGAAAAAGGTCTCCTAAACATCAAGGGTCGGTTTGGTAAAGACGAACGGAGAGAAATAATTTCCACTGTCTGTCAAGTAAATCGCGCCATCTACGATGCGACGCAAACCGTCGGTAAAAGCGTACATGTCTTGGCCTTGCCCAGTGTTGATACCGGAGAAGATAAAGTTGACCCTCTTCGTGACGGAAGAGTTTCAAAAGTACTGCGCAAAGTTGGCATGGAGCACTGCTGTTTACTACGGTTATTTGGTCAGGAGGGTGAAGAGGAGCACAAGCTGAAGAATCCTTTGGGTATCACTACAAACACACGCGGACAGATCATTATAGCAGACAATGGAGATAAAACCCTGAAGGTGTTTGACAGCAACGGAGATTTTCATCTCTGTTTTAATCCCCAAACTGATGACGCCGATACAAAGTTAGATATTTTGGATGTCGCCTCTGATGCGGAAAACAACACGTATGTACTGGTCAGACTGGTGAAGCCTGGGGCTTGGGGATTTGAGCTGGAAGTGCTGGTGTACAACGACACCACTGACCTACTTCGCACGTTTCCTGTGAGGAGAGAAGGCTGGGACAGCAGACTGACAGTTAGCGGCAGCAAAGTACTGGTATTGAGCGGTGATGTGGTTGATGTGTACGAGCAGAGCGGGAAATTTCTTTGTACTTTTGGCGAGGGAAAGATCAAGGATGCAACAGATATCACTGCTGCTAATGGTGGCCGCGTCATGGTAATGGACTGGGGTAATTCCATTGTTCACTTATTCACTGTGGAGGGACAACAGCTGAACAAATTCAGCATCAACATCGAAGGAGATTACTATTATCTCATAGCTTGCCATCCGGCAGGTGAACATGTTGTCGTCGCTGGTGTTGAACGAGAGACAGGGCGCCTGAGGGTGGCGATATTCACCACCAGTGGTGAATTGGTACGAAGGATTCAGCTGGATGAAGAAAAGGTTTATGAGATAGAAGGGATTACAGTGACCATGGAGGGTCAGATTGCTGTGTGTTTTAAGGATGAGCATTGCAAGTACAAGGTAATTGTTGTTTAAAACTAATGATGTCAATTGAGGTACAACTGATCATTTATTTTTTAAATAAGAAAAGTAAAAACAAGCGATATAATGTCCCGACGTTTCAGCGACCTCATGACGCCATTATCAAGGGTACAAATGAGAATAAAATTAACAAATGCGAGTTCAAGAGTATTAACTAATTTACATAGCGGAGGTGGCTACACAAATATTTTAGCACGGATAGAATCCGTTTGCACATTCAAACTCGGTGTTAATTGTTTGATGTAAAGCATCTCGTTGACTAGACAATCAAATTTGTTCATGCATTTCTTGAGAACTTTGAAACAGCTAAGGAGGTCCTCAGGGACAGCACCCGCGTGGTCGTTGTCATAGTGCTTGCGTACTGAAGATGACGTGCTTTTATGGCCATCCACGCGGGCATATAAATGCCCGCGCGTGTAGCCAACATAGCTCCCTGTATCACACAGGTTACATTTAAACTGGTACACTACGCACTGTTGATTAACTAACTGCGGTTTAGTCGCAGCAGTGATTTGAAGCAATGACTCAGACACAACACAAAAAAATGTCTCAGCTGCTGCTTCAAATCCAGCTGTGATTGGCTTGCTTTGAAAAAAGTAGATAATAAGTTTAAAACAGTTTAAATGGTTTAAGTGTCCATGCTCTGTAAATGTACTTCAGAAGTTGTGACATTTTCTTGACATTTTTTGTTATATGGTTTCTGTCAACAATAGAAAACAAATGAAGTTTTTCAAATGTCACAACTGCCTTATATCACCAAATGGTCTGAAATCACACAACTGGCCCAAATGTGGCAACCGGTTTAAATAACACAACTGGCTTGTATCACCAGATGGTCTCAAGTCACATATCTGGCCCAAATGTGGCAACCGGTTCAAATGTCATAACTGCCTTAGATCACCAAATGGTCTGAAATCACATAACTGTCCCAAATGTGTCAGCCAGTTTAAATGACACAACTGGCTTACATCACCAAATGGTCTTAAATCACAAAACTGTCCCAAATATAGGGCAACCGGTCCAAATGAGATAACTGGCTGTCTTGACAAAATTTTCTCAAATCACACAACTGGCCCAAATGTGGCAACCAGTTTAACTGACACAACTGGCTTATATCACCAAATGGTCTGAAATCACACCACTGGCCCAAATTGTGGCAAGCGGTTTAAATAACACAACTGGCTTGTATCACCAGATGGTCTCAAGTCACATATCTGGCCCAAATGTGACAACCGGTTGAAATGGCACAACTGGATTGTATCACCAGATGGTCTAAAATCACACATCTGTCCCAAATGTGGCAATGGTTCCATTGTCACAAGTGGCTATTATATAAACAAAATGGTCTCAAATGACACAACAGGTTTAAATGTGTGAACTAGTTTAAATGACACAACTGCCTTATATCTCCAAATGGTCTGATATCACACAACTGTCCTAAATGTGACCACCGGTTTAAATGGCACAACTGGCTAACATCACCAGATGGCCAAAAACCACACAACTGTCCCAAATGTGGCAACCAGATAAATGACACTTAACTGGCTTACATCACCAAAAGGTCTTGAAACACAGAACTGTCCCAAATAGTGCAACCGGTCCAAATGAGATAACTGTCTGTCTTTACCAAATTTTCTCGAATCACACAACTTGCTCAAATGTGGCAACTGGTTTAAATGACACAACTGGCGTACATCACCAAAAGGTCTTAAATCATAAAACTGTCCCAAATAGGGCAACTGGTCCAAATGAGGTAACTGGCTGTCTTGACCAAATTTTCTCAAATCACACAACTGGCCCAAATAAATGTGGCAACTTGCTTAAATGACACAACTGAGCTGATCAAATGGTCTCAAATCACACAACTGGCCATAATGTGGCAACTGGTTTAAATGAGACAACTTGCTTTTATCACCAAATGGTCTGATATCACACAACTGTCCTAAATGTGACAACCGGTTTAAATGACACAACTGGCTCGCATCACCAAAAGATCACAAATCACAGAATGCTCCCAAAAGTGGCAACCGGTTTAACTGACACAACTGGCTTTCATCACCAAAAGGTCTCAAATTACAGAACTGTCCCAAATAGGGCAACCAGTACAAATGAGATATATGGCTCACTTGACCAAATTGTCTCATCACACAACTGATGCAAATTTGGCAACCAGTTCAAATGATCTTAACTGGCTGATATAAACAAATGGTCTGAAATCACACATCTGGCCCAAATGTGGCAACCGGTTCAAATGTCACAACTGGCTTATATCACCAAATGGTCTCAAATCACACAAATGGCCCAAATGTGGCAACCGGTTTAAATAACACAACTGGCTTGTATCACCAGATGGTCTCAAGTCACATATCTGGCCCAAATGTGGCAACCGGTTCAAATGTCACAACTGCCTTAGATCACCAAATGGTCTGAAATCACATAACTGTCCCAAATGTGTCAACCAGTTTAAATGACACAACTGGCTTACATCACCAAATGGTCTTAAATCACAAAACTGTCCCAAATAGGGCAACCGGTCCAAATGAGATAACTGGCTGTCTTGACGAAATTTTCTCAAATCACACAACTGGCCCAAATGTGGCAACCAGTTTAACTGACACAACTGGCTTATATCGCCAAACGGTCTGAAATCACACCACTGGCCCAAATTGTGGCAACCGGTTTAAATAACACAACTGGCTTGTATCACCAGATGGTCTCAAGTCGCATATCTGGCCCAAATGTGACAACCGGTTGAAATAGCACAACTGGATTGTATCACCAGATGGTCTAAAATCACACATCTGTCCCAAATGTGGCAACTGGTTCCAATGTCACAACTGGCTTATACAAACAAAATGGTCTCAAATCACACAACTGGTTTAAATGTGTGAACCAGTTTAAATGACACAACTGCCTTATATCACCAAATGGTCTGATATCACGCAACTGTCCTAAATGTGACAACCGGTTTAAATGACACAACAGGCTTACATCACCAAATGGTCTGAAATCACGAATGGTCTGAAATCGCACAACTGACCCAAATGAGCAATGGGTTCAAATGACACAACTTGCTCGTATTACTATTTTATTCTTAAGATTAAAAGCTCCTTCTGAGATTTATGTTCTTAGGCCTAAGGAACAAATCGGAAATCCGTTCCAGAAACGTAACGGAAACAAAGAAAAACGGAAATCTACTGGCAGAAATATGACGGAAACATGACGTGAAAATTCCGTTGAGGAAATATGACGGAAACGTGACAAGATGAATTTTGCGCGTTTCCGTATCACGGAAACGTAACGGAAATACGTAGTTCTATGTTTCCGTCACGTTTATGAAATACGGAATCGTGCAATTTCATCCTGTGCTACATGTAAGCTTATGTTTTTAATTGTTTTAGGTTTGTTATCCATCATAGAAAAAAATAACTTTCGAAAAAGCTTTAAATAAGCTTACCCCTGTCTTGTTATTATTTTTTACAAACTGTGTGTTGTTAATAATAATATATATAGTTAGCCTTAGCCTAACAGCGGCGCCCTCTGAAGACCCTCACAACAGCTTAACTAAGATGAAACTTAACTTAGGTGAAAGGTCGGAAGCACAAGAATTAAGATTGACGACCGGGCTATTTTTCAATTTTAGCAATTCTGAAAAGCAGTATTACCCGACCGTCTGCACAGTACATTTAGACCGTACAAAAGTTCACAAAAACAACTTTTTCTCCGTCTAGAATAACTATTACGACTATTTTCCGAATAAAATAGAGTTGTTGCTTGTCAAAAAATGCCCGAGAAACTGATTTGCCAAAATACACAAACATATTTGCACAAGGCGACGCAAGTATAAAATCTAAGTCTTGTTTTGTTTACATAAAATCGCTTTTCAATCTATGTAATGAATGAACAAACACATAAAAATGGACAACACAATCTTCTTTCGAAAAATTTTATTGAAATCTCAATTAGTTTATGTTTAGAAACAAAACGCGCACAATTTACAGCGCATCGAGGCCGAGCCGTATCTTCGATGAAATTCAAGAAATTAAAATACAACTGAATTTAAGCTACACGTTTATAAACAATTCTCCAAAATGAACGACAACACAAACAAAATGTCAATCACAGATTGATATCAAGAAAAATTCCCATCGAAAAATGTAATTTGTTTTACCTTTAAGTCCCCCCGGCGACTACTGTACTTGGAAATTCTTTAAACTTCCGCTTTAAGCCCGGTTTCCATATGATCGCTACGATCGCTACGATCGCTGCGATCGCTGGAAAAAAAGTTCAGCGATCGTAGCGATCATATGGAAACCACTCTCCAGCGATCGTAGCGATCACAGCGATCGCAGCGATCGTTGTCGCTGCGATCGCTGTGATTCTATCTCAGCGATCGTAGCGATCGTAGCGATCATATGGAAACCACTCTCCAGCGATCGCAGCGATCGCAGCGACGGCAAAAATACCATGATGCACTGCTAAGCTCACTCAAAGGGTGCAATTTGGCCCTTTTTATGGAAGAAGTGCAAAGATACGACTGTCTTTACAACAAATTTTAAAAACAATTCACAGCCGCTATGTTGAATTTCAAGAATGAGGCGAAACGATATTGTCAGACCCAGGTCCCCTCGATCTTCATTCACTTTCTCAGCGATCGTAGCGATCGCAGCAATCATATGGAAACCATCAATCGCTGAACTATTTTTTTCAGCGATCGCAGCGATCGCAACGATCGTAGCGATCGTAGCGATCATATGGAAACCGGGCTTTAGTGCTGAAATCCGTAAAACGAACCCATCTCTTCGCATTGCTAAAAACGTATATAGTTCCTCGAAGCAAGATTTTTATCCCTGAAAGCTCTTCTTTTTCCACCAAAGCGGCTTCTGAGTATCCCTTAATTAGTATCCCTGTCTTGAGTAGCAAACCGCGAAAAACTGCAGGGAAATAACGACTTTAATTCTCTGCTAAACACAACAAAACAACTGAAGTGTTTACCGAGCTCACGGCTGTGTGGCCGCGCGAAAAACAAAGCCTTCCTTTCAAGATCCCGGATGTTGTTCCAACACGGCGGGAGGGCGGGCGGACATACACGCGCCCGCGAAACATTCCGCTAGCCATGACCATGAAAAATCACGGGCATAGATTCTATGAGTATGGTGCTCCGGCGGGCCTTCGGCCTGCGGGCTCCGCTAAGAATTAGTTAAAGTAATAGGCTTACTTACAGTGGACTTTTGACAATTGTTAAAGAATATATTTTTTGTGTAAAATATATAAACAATATTTAGACTGTTTTTCTTGTCACTCTGGATTATATAAGCTTGTACTCTTTTGATCTTTACAACATAAAACTCGACGGAGATCATTTTTGCAAGGCAATACTATCACAGACTTGAATTTTAAAATTGTTATTACTAACTTGCATTGCTCAGAGTTGTTTAAAATCAGTTTTGTCATGTGTAGGTCATAGAGGTCAAATTTATCACATTAAAGTTTGAAGAAATTCCTTTCATTCCTTTCAATCTGGGCTTAAAAAAATGTTAAATTAAATTAAATTGTTACTTAATATGATTTTAATAAGCATCTTTGAAGATCTTCAATTGTATTTTTTTAAAAGATCTAGAGATTTTTCTCCTGGTTGATACTACAAGTCGCTTTTAATAATGGGCGACAGCATGATTTACATGTTTTTCCACAATTAATAAAATAATGTTCATGTTTATTTTACACCTCAGTTTCGAAACCCTGATCGACCTGATCAATATTCATGTCAGAATTATCTTGAATAATCACTCTGTTGTTTGGACACTTGTTGTATTTATAGGTATTAGTATTATTATTAAACTCTATCTAAAGTACGAACATGAATGCAGGAATAGGGATAAAGAGTAAAATATTTTTTTTCTTATACTTCAGTATTGTTTTAAGTTTTGGTTTAATGTTCATCTCTACATGTATGTCGATCAGCTGTAATAAAATTAACTTTGAAGTAGCATATTTCTGTAGATTAGAAGAAGCTAATGGAAATTGAAGTAAATTATAAACATGAAGCACTCACATGTATTAGCCCTCGTATATATATCAGCACATGAATCAAAGTATATAATTTTATAGTCTTTTCACTCTTGTGCCATGCTTTTATCTTTTTCGTTAAACTTCAAAAACAATTGTTAAAGATAAAATTCAATAACTAAAAAATCCATGTTCCTGATATGCATGGTTTTAAGCATTTCACTGCAGCCTAGCAACAATAATTTGTTGTTTATTTTTATTTTTTTTTAATCCATTCTACTTTAAATGTTGAAGATTAGTTAGTTAAATATGAACATTCAAAATAATTTCCGTTTATTTAGGAGAGTTTCACATACCCCACTGAGGCTGCCTTTCGACCTACTGCACAATCTTGTATTTGCACCAACTGATACATGTATCTCATTGAATGTTATATTTTTCACTTTCTCTAATTTTCAGTTCAATTTTTAAATTAGAACCAGTGCTTTAAAACCAGGGCTTCTCAGCTTAACTGCACCTCAATGAATATTATAATCTTTTCCAGGTTTCTGGAGCTTTTTTCAGCCAGGTCAAAAATTAAAGTGCAACAAAATATTTCCCATTGAATTTCTGATACAAACATCGGCGTACGGGAAAAGTTTTGTCGGGGGGGGGGGGGGGGGGGGCTGAACTTAATTTGCCCGAATGAAACTCGTGACGTCATGTTTATTCGTCATGATGATGATTCTAGCACTCGCTGACATTTTACTTTTCTACCACTGTGAACAATGCGAGAATGAGCTTCTACATCTCGCAGTCTTCGCACTTCACACGGTACCGATAAGATATATTTTACGAGACTTCGAGAGACATACTTTGAACGACCAGATACCAACCACACATACTGTCCTAAGCAAGATGGTCGCCAAATGTTATATTTAGTTTCAGTCCCTGCGCGGTCTACAATATCATTCCCACCTTTGGCGGATAACAACGCAAATTTGTCGTTCTTTGGACCTATTTACATGGAAAGAGGATGATCCTAGTGCTAGGATGATTCTAGAAGGTTCATTTGGTTTACATGCGTAAATGCGGCATCCAGGATCAACTCTTCATTTGGTTTACGTGAAAAATTCGGCAGGATGGCCCCAGTACCTTTGAGTTCGGCGCGGTTGCAAAGCAAGACGGTGGGCCACAATAACAAAAGCGAAGATAACCTTGGAGTTCCCGAGGCCGTTTACATGGAGCTCGGATGATCCTAGCGCTAGGGTGATCTTAGCGCTAGGGCCAAATGCAACCCTTCGCATGTAAACTGAAAGTAGAAAACATGTTGCGCTCGGATGATCCTAGCACTAGGATCATCCCCTTTCCATGTACATAGGGCCTATGTCTGCTCACGCGGTCAGCATCTTATGGAGCTATCACATCAATGAGTAGTAGAGCTTGGTTAGAAAGTTAAGTGAGTAATGTGAGTAACGAAATAAAAACAATTAATTTAAGACATTGAATCACAAAATAATTCAGTAATTTTTCTGTGTCTGTCGTGCCCGAATAGTCGACCAGTTTTGCCCGAATAATACTATATTTTTTTACGACTGGGGGGGGGGGGGGCTGCAGCCCCCCCCCCCCCAGCCCCTACCCCTCGTACGCCTATGGATACAAACACTGTCTGTATTTTGCACAAGTTTACCCCATATATTTCAAAATGGCAGCAACCACTGTGAAACCAAAAAAATCTGTTAAATATTAATGCTTATAATAAGTTTAAAAAAGTCAAAAAATAATATTATAATACAGTTTTATGTCTTTTTCCTCTGCAGGTCTTGATGATATGAGCTTTAAATGTCGTGGTCTAAGGAGATGTTAATTACTCAGTGGAGCTCTTGGAAAATTTTTACACTGTAGTGAGCCAAATATGAAATTAATGTTTTTCACTGTTGGCATTTCATACCGATAATATCTCAAATTTTTTTTAAGATGAATGATTTATTGCTGTTGAACCTCTATTAAGTGCCTTCTGTTAACTGAGGCAAGTGGTTATCAAAGCCCCAAATTTATAATCAGTAATATTAACTGTAAATAGAACCCCTGTCATGCAACCACACCTATTCAGGGCATTTGCACTCATTCGTTATGCGCATCCTTACTGCACACGCAATTTATGTTGCAATGCCATACTTCATCATGCATGAGCACTCCTGTAAGAAAATATCTCTAAGCACGTAACAGGCTGGTAGTTGTTGTGTTAATTTTCCTTAGATTTAACTTGCTTGGAAGGTGGGTGACCCCCAATTTTTTTCTGATAGATAATTTTCTTTTTCAACTCTTGACAGATTGTGAAAAAATGAATAAAAATATCAATGTAGGAATTTTAGACTTTGTCTATTTTTCTATCTGCCGATATCAAATCCAACCAACTTGAGACTGTTAGAGTTTGCAAATGCTTGTAGTTTAAAGATTAGCTTTCCTTTTATGGGACATCACTGGTTGAATGAATTTGCTTAACAGATCAACAGATATAAAATTTGACATAAAGAGTTGCATTTCAGAGATTCATTTACAAAAATTATTTAGACTAACAGATACATGTATTATGTATTAGGGCCATTAATCCAGTCTCGTAAGCAAAGTCGGTGACCCCCTATTTTCTGGCATTTTTCACGTGAGGAACTGATAAATTACCTTGTTGTAGCGAAAGTTTTATAAATTAAAGAATTAATGTTCTAATTTAATGGCCACCGTTTAGCAGTAGTTCCAATGACAGTTTTCCTTTTGTTTTTGCCTCCATTAAGTGACCACCAAACATCATTCGAATCATTACACATACTGTAATAATTTGATTTAGTGGGATTTTTCCAATAACATCCCTTTTCTAATAACACCTCCCCCCTTGGTGTTGTTTTTAACACCCCTTATTCCACTAGTACCGTAATTTCCGGTGTATAAGTCGACCTCTGAAACCACGAAAATTTGCCCCAAAAATCGACCTCGTCTTCACCCTGGATCCAGAGGTCCGTTCTCTGAATATCATGAGTGAAATTAACCGCATAAACGGTTAGAAGAAGCTCGCGAGACGGACCTCTGGTCACTCGAATATACAACCTCATTTCCATGCGAGGATCCAGTTCAGAATCTGAACTAGGTCGCTGATTGGTTACTCCTTCTTGTTTCCAGACTCTACCGGGAGTTAATGATCCAACAGCAACTTCGATTGGCTGGACCAAAACAATTCGCCACGGGCGCGTGAAAAACCGGTTTCCCAAAGTGAAGCCACGCAAACAACAACGGCGGACGTAAATAGAGATTGCGGCATTTTGCGATCTTTAAGAAACGCTAAAATATCAGAGAACTAAAGCCAGTTCAGAAAGAAGCGCAAGGATGTCTTGAAAAGAGGTGTTGACAGGCCAGACACGACTTATTAATTCGTGTTATCGTGGAGTGTGACCTTTAGAGTTTGAACGAGGAACATTTTTATCTCTATTTAATTTTTATCTCTAGCACGGTGGCGTGCTTTGGGGCTGCAGGTATTCTCGCTGAACGATTTCGCTGACCACTGGTAGGTGACAGGAAGAGAAATAGGTGTACTGGATTAATTGCGTGCGGATATCAAGGATTCTTTGTTTGTTAAATCTATCGCCATTGAAAACGGTTGTATCCAGAAAGTTTACTTCTTTGTCTGAGATTAATTTTTGTTTGCAAGGACAATAAAATCTTCTATCTCCTTTTTCTCAACACTCTACAGTGAAAAAATGTCATCGATGTATCTTTTCCACTGGAGTGGATTTGATTTAATATTTCTGTCTCGACCGCGGAATATTGTCACCAGATTTAATGTAAACAAACAGACACGCGTTGGTCCCCAGGGTTTAAAACCGGTTTGGTAGGATATCCGATCCACAATTCGCATGGAAATGAGGTTGTGTACTCGAGTGCCCAGAGGTTTTTATTTTTTCTCGGCGCGTTGCGCCTCGTAGTCGCGGCTTCGCAGCTCAAACTCGCCGTTTTCACTAAAAAATAAAAACCTCTGGCACCCAGGGTACCTCGTCTTATACACCGGCCAAAACTCGAGAGCTGTTGGTTCATAAGGAAATTAGCATAACAATGACACCCTGAGATTAACATGGAAGTGACATTTATTGCAGCAAAGGAGAACCTTTGGAGTAGTAAACAGTATCCTGTTTAGGTTTGACAATTTACAGCGATGAACTTTTTAAGAAACATCGAATGAAATTGGAAAAAATGATTACACTTACAGAAAATCACCACAGCGTCTTAAACCACGAACAGAAAATCGCCACTCCCGTTTCAAGTGTCTCAATTCAACCACCATGCAACAAACGGCCTTGGGAGAAGAATTAAAACAGTATCCTGTTTAGGCTTTGACAATTTAAAGCGATGAACTTTTTAACAAACATCGAAACAATGAAATTGGAAAAAATGGTTACACTTTGGAAAATCACCACAGCGTCTTAAACCACGAACAGAAAATCGCCACTCTCCCGATTACGCAGGTTAACTCGCGACGACGATTCCCTTGACCAGCTTTTCATCCAAAGATAGGCGCGCGCACACTGTAATTATTCAAAATGGCGCAGAAAAGGTACATCCCTCCAAAAAAGGTATATCCCTCCAAAAAATCTCGATTCTTCGCGCCCGGCCAGATTAGGATTAAAGTTCAAATAAGAAAAGTTTATTAATTAATGCTATGAATTTAATTGAACCAGCTCATAGGAGTAGAAAAAAAATCACGGTCACGCCTACAAAACCAGTTTAAGATACAATGTACCTTTCTGATAAGCATCTCTGTCACTTTTGTAAGTGATCCATCCTCTTGGGTTTAACAGGAGGTTATGTAAATACAGTTATTACCTCTTGCTTAATTAAGGCACCTTGTATGGTTCCATCCTCTTGGGTTTAACCCTATTCGGCCTGGGGGGGGGGGGGGGGGGGGCACAAAGTGCCCGCGGTAACTTTAAACATTCATAACCTTTTTAATATGTATTCAAACGCCATCAAACTTTGTGACTTTTCCTAAAATTTATCTGGCAACAATTTGATATGACAATTTCTTGATCACGTGACTTGATGTTTCCATGGCAACAAGTTTCTGACAGCCATGTTTTTCGAAATTTGCATATTTGTACCTTTGAATGAAGAAAAACACTGTTTATTGCTATAACTTTTACATTTTTAAGTCATTTAGCGTATATTTATTGGTTTTGATTAATTTTGAGTCAATTTGGACGGTTTTTAAGAGGTTTTGAAAAATTTCAGAAATCCAATATGGCGGATCCAAGATGGCGGCCGTATAACTAATTACCTAATAACTACGTCATATGACGTCATCATTCCATTGTGCGGACCGCAAAGGAGACGGTATTGGACGTACTATGTACCCTCTAGGTTTCATTGTCATAGCCTTAATGTTATTGAAGTTACGAGGGGGGGGGGGGGGCACAATATGCCCCCCCCCCCCCAGGCTCAGGAACTCAAAAAAAGCCCAGGCCGAATAGGGTTAACAGGAGGTTATGTAAATACAGTTATTACCTCTTGCTTAATTAAGGCACCTTGTATGGTTACTTTAATCATCTCTGATGAGCATCTCTGTCACTTTTATATGTGATCCCTCCTCTTGGGTTTAACAGGAGGTTATGTAAATACAGTTATTACCTCTTGTTTAATTTGTGTTAACATGGCCTGATGTAAAAGGATTTTGGGATAATTTAAAAGTTTTTTCTTGTTCTCCACATGTTCTTTCATACTCAGTGTTGTAAGTGCATCAGGCTATGTAAGCATACACGCGTGTACTTTACTCAGTATGTTTTTAATGTACTCTTTTTATGACAATAAAACCAAATGTGTTATTGGTGTAACCACAGTGTTGTTTTATGTATTAACTCTGGTCTTTAAAGAAAGACAATCGAAGCTATGTAATTGCTTTCACTTACTCGACGCAAGTAGATTTTTTGCGATAAAATCGTCCTTAGAATTATCAACAATAAAAACTGTGAAAATACTTGTTAATATTTTCTACCCCTTTGGGGTAAAATGAAATTGGGACCGCGCCCTTACTAAGAGTTTAGGGGTGAACAATTAGATTTTTGAGGGGGTGGGGGATGAGGGCTGGGTGATTTTGAAAAAAATATATATATCCTACAAGCTGGGCTTTTTTTTGCCAAAAACTATTCCTGCAGTGACAAAGCCAATGGAAAAGAATTCCTGTATTGACAAAGCTAAGTATATACTAGTAGTAATCATAGATTATAGTTCGTCTCCCTATACCGTAGCACCTCGTCTTGACCTACGTAGTACCTCAGTTTCAGCCACTGTTGAAAGGGGCTATGTGTCTGTCACGAGATATGTCACGCAGGCAAAAACGACGTCAAACAAATTCACGCTATCGCCGTGGAATCGGGCAAAATCCTTCAATTCTGCCGTGCTGTGTACTTCGAAAGGTCTCAGCTTTTTCCGACATAAATAGTATATTTGTCTTGATTTTATTTCGGTTTATATTTCTCCGATTCTGAAATGATACGCCTCAGTACTTGGTGTGATATCCGCAAGGACTCTACCGACTAAATAAATGTAAACATCTCAATGTCTGGAAGTTGCATTCAGCATATGTTTAATTTAAAAATTAAACGAGGCTTACCTGTAAGGTGAAGTTTGATTGTAATTCTACGAGTTATTGGTCAGGAGCGAAGAAGTCACGTGAGATAGCGCGCGGCAAGCAAGCAGTCAGTCTTTAAAGGTCCTAAGGCTCATGGTCATTTCCATAAATTTGAGGGTAGGGAGTGAGAAGAGCACATCACATGTGGCGGGCACGTGACTTCTTCGCTCCTGACCAATAACTCGTAGAATTACAATCAAACTTCACCTTACAGGTAAGCCTCGTTTAATTTTTAAATTCTACTTCGTCATTGGTCAAAGTCGCTACGAAGTCACGTGAGATTTTTAAAGCAAATGGCCATGAGCACTAATACAAGATAAAATACTCTTGTGGTAAAGCAAATGCTTTATTAACATCAACACTGAGCTTTCAAGAGGTCAACCCCAAAGTTAACTGATTCAGTAGCGCTGATTGGCTTGTCATAGAACTTGCTGAAAGTTCCGGCATTGGCCCATCCGGCTGCATCCATGATTGTTTTCACTGAAACATTAGCAGCTTTAGCAGCCGATGTGGAAGCTGCTCGTGTGCTGTGTGCCCCATACTTGTTTATGTCAATACCAGCATTCTCTAGAACCTTTTTTAACCAACGGGCAATTGTATCAGTAGATACAGGTTTGAAAGGTTTACAGAAACTTAATAACAACTGGGTATTTCCGGTCCTGTTTGGCAATAGAAATAGAGTAGTACGCATCCTTTAAATCAATGGATGCCATATAGCATCCAGGTTTCATCATCGCAACAGCAGTCCAAATCGTATCCATTTTGAAATGGTGGTAAACAACGTACTGATTCAACGATTTCAAATTCAAAATCATTCGATATGAGCCATCTCTTTTCGGCCGTAAAAATACAGATGAAATAAATTCACCCTTCTCGTGTTTCGACTGCTGAATTACGTCTTTTCCGAGCAGTGAAAAAATCTCGGAATCAATAAATTCTGCTTCCTCCTGGGACCATTTTGGTTGGAATGGAGGTTTAATTTGTACAGGAGTTTGGGTAAACTCGATGCTTTGCCCAGCTACGGTTTCCAGAATTTCTGGATCCGAGGTAAGATTACGCCATTGCTCAATGTGGTCAGTAATCTGACCAGCCTGAAAATGTTTGGCCTTAAGCCTGTAATACTCCACAAGACATGGCAGCAGTGAACAATATTCGCTTACCTTGAGTGCTGGTAATACATGAACAGGGGGAATTATTTCCTTTGTTGTTGATCGGCACGTTTCGTGCGAGGGTAAAATGGCTTGCCCTTGTGCTGCCGACTCTGTGTCGGCGGCGCTCGTGATAAAAAAGGCCTGTTGTGTTGTTTACCATTCTGGTTGAAGTTTTGACCATAATAGGTACGCCTCGGAGGATGAGTGGAACTTGTTGTGTTGCTAATCTTGTTGGTAGCTCGAATGTGGGTCAACTGCGTCTGCAGTTCATCGCCAAATAGGAGCTCTGTCACAGGCACGTTCGCCGAGCAAAGGTCACCATAGTCCTTGTGAAGGTTTGGTTTGATGTCTTCACGACGAACCTGAGAAAGCTCAAAACTGGCATGGCCTAGCAAGGCTATAGCATCTGTAGTCATTACTACAAGCTCGTTAAATTCTTCGGCAAAGGTGCTATTAACTTTAGCTTTCAATTTAAGCAGTAAATCTGTGGATTTCACAGCGATGTGGCCAACCTTAGTTATATTTGTCTGAAGGCGGGAAAACTTAAGATCTTTCCCTCGTGCTGGCCTTGGAAGCTTGCTCCAGATCTCTTCGTTGACTTTAGGGACAACGACCTTTCCACAGTTAGCTGGGCGATGGTATTTCTCTACCTTTGCTTTCAACTGGTCGTCGCTAAGTTTGTGTAACCAGCTTTTATTGGTGACGTTTGCCAGCTTTTCTGAGACCGGTGCAGCGGTTCGCTCGGCCTCGTCCAGTGATTGAGCAATATCGTCAAGCACGTCGTCTTGACTCTCGCCCGTGTTCAATGGCTTATCGTGGGTCGGTTGGCCCTCAGTAAGGAGGTCATTTACCTCAGTAGAAACACCTGATTCAGGCGAACTACGTAGCCTTTTAGAAGCAGATTCTGCCTCATTGCCGTCGTGGTTGTCCATGTTGTGAATAAATTTGAGCGATTCGCTCACTGCGGCCATATTCGAGTTTAAACTGGTCAGTACCGGTGTCAACAGCCGCAAGAGGTTGCCCTGTTGAGCATCCGATCGATCGTCTGAACTTCCTTCGGAGAGAAGGGCGGTTTCGTCTTCTGGGGAAATGTTGTCGTCCATTTTAACTCGGAGGCCAACTTTCGTCGGCCTGACTACTCGATAACCGAACGCAAACTGACTGCTTGCTTGCCGCGCGCTATCTCACGTGACTTCGTAGCGACTTTGACCAATGACGAAGTAGAATCAAGATGGCGTAGTTTTGGTGCCGACACTTTTATCGCTTCCTTCCGCCTAGACGATGCGCTAAGCATGCTGGATACTATTGTGACGTTTCAAGATGGCGCAGATTTGGTACCGACACTTTTCTCGATTCGTTCCGCCTAGCACAAGATTCATCAATCGCAGAAATTAGCAAGTTCAATTATTTACTCGAGCTGGTAAAGGGCAAGCCGAGAGATGATATCCTTGGTCTCCCGCACACACAAGAAGGATACGAAGAGGCTAAGCGAATCCTCCAACAAACATATGGAAAGGATATTAAAGTTCACAAAGCCCTGATCAAGGAATTGGAAGATTTACCACCCATCGCTAGCATCCACAAGTTGCAAAGCATTCATGACTTTTACAACCAGCTCTCCAGGGTGGTCCGCACGCTTGTGACGATGAAAAGATTAACTACAGCCCAGAGCATGGTCTATTCACTGATAGACAAACTTGGACCAGTTAGGGATGTGCTGGTTCAAAAAGATGACAAGTGGGAGGAATGGGGATTAGAAGAGCTCGTGGAAAACCTTCGAAAGTACGTGGAAAGAAATCCATTGAGAGAAAGCGAGGATACAGGCAGAAAAGACGACATCCCTAGGAACCGCCCATGGAAAAAAGATATAGAGAGAGAGAGAAAATGCTTTTTGGAAACAATGGGAGGTCAAAGTCAAACCACAAGCCAACCTGCGTGTATTGCAACTCCAACGAGCATTTTAGCCACAACTGCACAAAGGTACTTGACATAACTGCAAGACGAGCGATAATAAATAGAAATGGGCTGTGCTACAACTGTACAGGTACTGGACACGGAGCATCTCAATGCAAGTCGAGGGGCTGCAAAAACTGTCAAGGCAGACACCATACCTCAATTTGCGACCGAGTACCGAAATCAACAGTGGATTCCTTCCAACAATCGAGAGTGGAAAAGAGCCTGAGTTCCCATATGAACAATGCTGGCACCTTACATCCGACAGTGTTGGCAAAGGTTGGGACAGAAACAGTCCGAGTGATGTTCGACTCCGGAGCCGGCAGCTCTTACTTATGCACGGACGTCATCACCAAACTTGATCTGAAGCCTACCAGGAAGGAACAGCGATGCATTGAACAAATGTTCGGAACTATGCGCAGGAATGTAGAGACATACAACGTGAGAATCGAGTCACTAGCAGTGGAGGGATTTTCCTTTGACGTGGAATGCATCAATGCTGAAAAGGACGTACTTACATCCCTGCCGAACCCCAACATCCACAACTTGAAGAAACAATATGGCCGGTTAAGACGACTATCCTTTACTGAAGAGGAGACAAGAGGCGAGTCCATGCCAGTGCACATCATCCTTGGAGCAGCAGATTACCAACGAATAAGGACGACTGAGCCTTTAATCTTGGGGACCAACCCAGACAAGGACCCCGGTGCAGAGTTTACAATGCTCGGTTGGACTATTTACGGTCGACATCCTGGAGTAGAGAATGGTGTAGACAAGCAGTTCCTCCTTAAGACCGGACAAGAAGAATTTGAAAAATTGTGCTCTCTTGATGTTCTTGGGATTGCTGACACAGGAACAAAACAGGATGCCTTGGTACACGAGGAATTTCTACAGCAACTGATGAAGACACCTGATGGTTACTACGAAACCAAATTGCCATGGAAGGAAGATCATGTCCCTCTCCCTGTGAATAAGAACCTGGCAGCAGCTCGGCTCCACGGTACCGCAAAGAGGCTTGAAAAGATGGGAAGATTGGAAGACTATCACCAGATAATGAGAGAGCAGATCGCGGACGGCATAATTGAACCAGTACCCGCGCTTCCAACAGGGGAGATTGTACACTACATACCGCATCAAGCAGTCATTCGGGAAGATGCTGAAACAACAAAAATGAGAATCGTTTATGACTGTTCAGCGAGAACCAACGTTCAAAGCCCATCCTTGAACGACTGTTTGGAAACGGGACCACCGCTGCAGCCATTGCTGTTTGATATTCTCTTACGTAATCGGATGCGAAAGTGTTGCATCACAGGGGACATTCAGAAGGCATTCCTTCAGATAAGAGTACACGAACAAGACAGAGACGCCCAACGAATTCTCTGGTACGATAACCTTACTGATAGGAACATTACTGAATACCGCTTTACGAGAGTCATCTTCGGAGCTACCTCAAGTCCTTACATACTGGGGGCAACTCTTCAAAAGCACATCATGGATTACGAGGAAAACCACCCCACGACAGCTCAGTCACTCTTACAAGACACGTACGTTGATGACATACAAGGCGGAGGAGGTTCTGAGGAAGAGGTTGTTACCTTCAAGGAAGAGTCTACCATGATTCTGTCAGAGGCCGGCTTTTCCCTTCACAAGTGGCACAGTAATGTGAAGCATCTAAATTCAAGTGCGCAGGTTGCCGAAGGGGAGGAGACGTACGCCAAAAGCTTAGCGGGAAACAATCAGAGTGGAAAGACAAAGATACTTGGCACTCAATGGGATGAGGACGAAGACACGCTGTCCATCGATCTCAGTTCATGTTTAGAGATGGTGAGGCCATTAACAAAGAGGAAAATGATCTCGGCCATAAACAGCATCTATGACATACTCGGATGGAGTGCACCGGTCACTATTACTGCGAAATTGATTTTCAGCGAGGTGTGTCTTCTTAAATTACACTGGGACGAGGAGGTGCCAAGAGAGATTCAGAAGAAGTGGGAGGCATGGGTCAATGGTCTGCGAAGACAACCGACCATCACTGTTCCGCGATGTGTCTTCACGGCAAGCCACACCCGCTTCGAGATTCACGGGTTTTCAGATGCGAGCAAGGTTGCTATTTGTGCTGCGATTTACGTTGTGACTTACAAAGACTCGTTTGCAGTCGACCAAAACTTGCTGGTGGCCAAAGCAAGAGTCGCGCCGAAGGGGATGAGTATTCCGCGCTTGGAGTTGGTCGCAGCACACACCTTGGCGAAACTCCAGAACAGTGTGAGCAAGGCCTTAACATCCTTTTCTATCACTGGCTACCACAACTGGGTGGATAGCATGACTGTACTGTATTGGCTTGCAAACCGCGGAGAGTGGTCCACCTTTGTTCGAAATCGAGTAAAGAAAATTGAGGAACTTACAGATTCATCGTGGATGTATGTTCCCACAAGCGAGAATCCCAGCGACCTTGGAACCCGAGGAGCAGCGCCAGACAAACTCAAACAACTCTGGTTCAAAGGCCCTAGCTGGATTTCCGACGAGGAAGGAAAACCAGAGCAACCGGCAATCGTAGAAACAGATGAAGCAACGTCAGAGAGAAGAAAGAAGGAAGCAATGATGTTGACAGAAGATAAGACTCAAGAAACGTTGAAGGGATGTTCAGAAGGGCTGTCGAGCAAGTACCCATACTGGAAGCTTCTGCGCATAACAGCCTACGTAAGGCGTTTCACAGACGGTTGCAGAAAGAGAAGACGAGACGGACCACTCACCAAATTTGAAATTATGGAAGCAGAGAAGACGTGGGTTAAAATCGCTCAACAGACATGTGACATGACAACGCATCTTAAGCTGACAGCAGACGACGATGGTGTGATGAGATGCGACGAGAGAATTCAGGGCTACAAACCCATCTTCATCCCAAGGAAATCTGCCTTAGCGCGTCGAATCATAGAACACTGTCATTTGCAAACCTTGCATGGGGGAGTAGCTGCAACCATGAATACAGTGCGACAGAAATATTGGATCCCAAAACTGAGATCCCAGGTCAAGAGTGTCCGAAACAGCTGTAATTACTGCAAGAAGTATCGTGTGAAAGTCCTGAGTGCGCCGGTTACTTCAGCCCTACCCAGGTTCAGAACAGAATTTACAGAACCATTCAATGTCACTGGCGTAGACTTTGCTGGACCGCTCCTATACAAGTGTGAGAACAAGGAAACGGGTAAAGCATACGTGGCATTGTTTACATGTGCTAGCACTAGGGCCGTGCACCTCAAGCTCTGCAAAGATTTGACAGCAACAGAATTCAAGAGAAACCTCATAGAGTTTGTCGCCCGACGAGGCTCGCCGACTGCTATAGTAAGCGACAACGCCAAGACCTTCCAGGCAACGAAGAAATGGCTTGACGCCTTAAAGAAAGACGAAGATGTCTTCAACTATCTAGCGACCAAAGAAATCGAATGGAGATTCAACATGTCCCGTGCGCCGTGGTGGGGCGGCTTTTTTGAGCGTTTGATTGGCATGATGAAGAACGCCCTCGCCAAGGCGATTGGACGAGCGCTGCTGACGTTTGAAGAACTCGAAGAAGCCTTGTTAGATGTGGAGACGTTTTTGAACAACAGACCGCTTTGTTACATGGAGGAAGAAATTGAGCAGCCAGTCATTACACCAAGCATTCTGCTACGAGGACAGCCAGCACGGTTTCTCGAGGAAAACCCAGACGACGCAACTGACGAACGGGAGGGAATCACAAGACGGTTGCGATACCTCAAGACGTGTCGAGAGAATGTTAGAAAACGTTGGCTAAACGAGTATCTTGTTGCCCTGCAGGAGCGTTTCAAAAGCGGACATACAGCAAAGGATGGCGCAGTACTTAAAAAGGGTGCACTAGTACTCATAAAGGATTCTACTAAGAACAGAGCTAAGTGGAGAGTCGGGCGCGTGGTCGATTCAATCGTTGGTAAGGACGGAGTAACCAGGGGATACAAGATCCAAACCGGCAGTGGATACATCATCTAAAGACCCCTTCAGCTGCTGTGCGATTTGGAAATTGGTGGTGCGAGTAATGGTATTGATGTGGTTGGTGATCCTGTGGAGGGGAGCAGAGATCAGCATCGACCAGTGACCACCAGACCAAGGCGAGAAGCAAGCCGGACCGCAGCGAACCGCTTAGTGGGCGTGATTGCGAACGAGAATGAGGACTGAAACCTCTGTGACCAAGCAGTATCATGATTAAAGTTGGGACAACTTTAATAGGGGGAGCGTGTGGAAAACGTGTGACATTGCGTGACATTACAGTATAAGGACTTACACGCTCGCTCTAGAGTTATGAGCTTGCGAGTTATTCATTTCCTTTCATTTTGCTGATAGACTATGTTGATTTGTTAGGACATATTTTGTTGTGATCGAGGACCACGAGTGTCGTTTCTTAATTAGGATCGCATATGTTTATTGTATAGAACATTCTAGAACGTTCAAAAATAGGCTTAAAATAACATCGGATCGGATTTCATGTCATGTGATCAGCGCTTTCAAAAGCATGTGCTCGGCTACAGTCAAAGCGAGAATATACTTGGTTTTACAGTGAAATTGTGAGTTCTTCAGTGTCTCAGGGAACGTGACAGGGCTAAAAATTCCCCACAGCTCTATTACTTTGGTAATGGTACTGGACAGGTCTCACTTTAATAATGACAGCTACACGGTAAAAATTAACAGGCATTGCTATAACATCATATCAATAAATATCTTCCCATCCTGCTATTATACTTCTCGTCAGTATAAATATGCAGAATATTGATAACACGTTTCACAGAAAACACTAATATTAAAATATTCCAACAACATAAATATGTGACTTAGACAGTGACCTCTTACAAATAACTTTGTTAAGTGTTCGTGCAAATATCAAGAACATTGACAGCAAGTTTCACATAACACACTTTAAGTAAAAAAATTAGTTTAAGTTAACCCTACAAGTGAAACAGCTCTCCAATGGACAGCGCTATAACCATTTATATGACAAGAAAACATTTTTGGAAAGATAGATATTCAGAAGACCTATCATAAACAAAAGGAACACAACCCACGTATCTAAAAACTAAAATAACGATCGTTTTAAAAATTAATTTGCTTAAAAAATCTATATCCGATCAAAAATTATATCTCGTTTCATTTAAGGGACACTGTCCCGGCTGAAATATCGTGTTTTCATGATTATGGCCAGGAGCTTGCCTTAAGCTTACTTTATTATTTTGAAATTTGAAGAAACCATCGCCAAAAGTGATAGAAAGCAAAGAAATATGAACTAAGCAGACAAAATAACGGCTAGAAAAGTCAAAATTTCACAAGAATGGCAAGTCTGATTTTTGACCGCCTGTCAATAAATCAAATTTAATGAACTGCAATCCACTTCAATCCTTGCAATCCTGCACTTTATCTCCAAACAGCTGCTTTTGTTTTGCTCTATAGAATCGTTTTATTCATCTAAGTTGTAAATTTGGTGGCATTTGGCGACATAACGTGGAAATAAGCTAAGCGAAATTTTGCTATTTCGGCACGGCAGTGACCCTTTAATTAAGTCTTGGCCAAACGGAAACGCAAGTCAATGCAAGTTGGAAAATGACAACTTGCGTTGACTTGCGCTGGGTGGCCAAATGGTGTCGCTAATGGACTCGCGCGTACACGCAAATTTGGTCGCCCTAGTCTCGCGCAGTCATGCTTGTAATTGGCCGCTTGACTTGCCAATCCATTTTATATAATCCATTTTAATCCATTTTGCGTTGGTGAAAATACTTGCGCCCACTTGCGGACAAATTTGAGCTCGATCAAAGTGATCGCAAATGAACGCAAGCCTTCGAAAGTGCACGCAAGTCCAACCCAAACGTATTGCGTACCCGTTTGGCAGGCTTTCGCAATAGGACGGCAGAGGGAGGAGGACTACAAAACGTTTTTGTGCCCTTGCAGTCGAGAGGAGAGCTAAGTTCAGTTGGACGTTTTGTTAAACATAATTACTGTCACGCTGGTCACACAAGATTTTGCTGTTCTCTTGCACCTACCGTCCTGTTGCGTTAGTTTATTGACAATCTAAGAACGGGAGTTGAGAGTTGACCAGAGTTCAAACTCTTCGAGAGCGCATGAGAAACGCAAATGAAACAAGAGCGAGTGTGTACTCTTGTCGAGTTACATGTAAATTTGAGTACCGTTAAAACTCGACAAAAGCACCCAACGATAGCGCATGCGCGCCAACTGATTCTTAGTCAGTCTAAGGAAGTGAGCGACCTCAGACTGTTTAGGAATCGGGCTACTGCGCATGACAGCTGTAGGTCAAACAAGATTGAGAGTTTGAACCTTTACCGATTCTTATAAAAAAATCGATATCGGTTTGTTCTTGATGACTCACCTGTGCTCTTCAAAAGTCTTTAAGAGCACAGGTGAGTCATCAAGAACAGGTAAAGATTCCGGATATCATTGCCAGGGCGCTTACCATTCACTCACCGACCAGAACAATCAGTTTGTAAACAGAATGCACATCTTAAAACCTGTTCTACAAGTTTATCAAAGTGATGCATGCTACACAACTGCATCTACCGTACGAATTGATCGGCCCTGCCGGCCAGTTCTAAAAAAAATGGTAAGCTCCTTTAGTCCTCTCGCTCCGAGGAAGTGGATAGAATTGAAAAGTTGGGAACGAGAAAGGTTTCACTTCAAACCACCCCGACATTTAAACATTCATTAGTTCTTTAAGAAGCAGTGGTACTGTGTCGGTGGGTGAGCGAAACCGGACACTACGATTTGGTATCAACTGAGTACCGGATCAAGGGAAAAAGTCACCACAAAGAGGTTTAAAAAGCTAAACTAAAAAAAACCGGTAGCCCTTAACCAGACCAAGCTCTCGTCGTCTCTCATTCTTCCATGACCCGGATTAACAGCTCGATACTGAACTGTGTCAAGCTCGTCACTCATTCATGCTTGGTTCGGTTCCCTGTGGAGCTCACAACATCTTTATCCTCAGCATTGTGATGAACTCTAAAGCCGCCGACGATGGAAGGCCAAAAATTCCACACCGTCCACACCAACCAAGTGCAAAGAAAGATGATCCAGAAGGCGGACACGTGAAAAGGCAGAGGGATGCTGAGGGTCTCCCAGCCAAACTTGACGCAGATCAGTACCTCCGTGGCTACTATGGCGGCAACTACCCAGGCTTGTTGTCCGAATCGCTTACAGGTGCTGCAAGGTAAAAATAATAAAAAAAGCCAGGGATAAGGATGATCAAGGGACAATGTCACGTCGATTTTCTTGTGTTCATCAAAACTGCAGTAAATATTAATTAACTACCTTCCAAGCTTGTTGAAATTTGGGGGAAGGGGGGGGGGGGGGGGAGGGGGAGGGGGTTCAAAAGTGGCACTAAAAATAGGTGACAGTGCTACTTTAACCCATTTGTTTCTTTCGGTATAATAGTCGCTGACTATCACACTATGTTGCAGCGGTTGAATAAAATCACTCGAATGGTGCACACTGTACAAATTTATGCTGCATTTGAAGTTTTATTTTCTTCGACAAGATTCTAGTAAAACTAATCTAAAGATCATTTGCAATGCACACAACAATACAGTCTACATGTACGTTGTTTAGATTTATCGGCTCGATGATACAGCACATTTAAGCACACGACTTTTTGTGGGCCCCACTTCTTTGTCAATTAATATATGTAGGTTGAGTTTGTTGTCAGTTCTCGCCCTTGCTCCGAGGGTTTTTTTCTCCCAGGTCCTCCGGTTTTTCCTTCCTCCTCAAAAAACTAACTTTTCTAAATTTCAATTCCACTTGGAATTCGTGGGCTACAGGTTTGTCCGTCGCATGACTGTTAAGTGTTACCTTGGCTAAACAAAGTTTATTTATTTACTTGTTTCACTGAGAACACTGGTGCTTAAAAAACTTCACTTATGTCCAGGATTGCAGATAATTAGATGCATGACAAATTTTGATATCCAACATGAAGTGTCCCATTAACTCTAAGTGTTAACTATCTTTTTTGAAATGTAAGGTAAGCATTAGTGTTAGTGTTGTTTTTAGGTTAGGGTAAACGCACCTGTTTATCTTTACTTAAAGAACATAATTTAGGGGACACTTCGTGACGTTTGTTGTCTGAATTTTTGAAAACAAGTGATGTTGAAGTTGAGTAGAAGAGCAAGAGGACACTATGTGACGCTTATTAAATTTGTCATGCATCTAATTATCTGCAATCCTGAACATAACTCAACAAAAACTTACGGGTCGTCCATGTATCTAAAAGTCTCATTCAGCGCCACAGCTCCAATCCCAAGAAAAAGTGCCATACGAACTTGCATGATGAAGTGAGGAGGAGGAATCCACAGGATAAACTTGAGGTAAAACAGGTTCAGTTCTACTACGAGAAACTGAAAATCAAAATAAAATAAAATGTTCAGCCAGCCTGCATTGCTTGTCACTCCCTCGCTCTCTCTCGCTCCCTCTCTCCCCCAACCACATCCTGTTGCTCCAAAGAAATCAAAACTTACACTTTGCAAAATATTGAGGAACAAACAACTAAAGGAAACTATTTCTAAATAGCGTTCATCCACAGACTCGAACATAAGAACCATCTTACACAGCATACACATAACAAACAGTACCACAGCAAAAAAAGTACTCCCTTTAGCTTTCATTTA